>JAVTVY010054387.1:0-30523 GCA_036873755.1 Hanleya hanleyi | reverse complement strand
TAAAGTGAAACAAAGGATTTATAAATAAGTGTTCCGGTAATGCCATTACTCTTGAATTACAACACTCATACAAGTTTCAGATTATAAACCTTACCAAAACTATACGTTATCTAAACTATCTGGGGATACAAAGTTTCGCCATACACTGTCTTTTAGCTGTCAGATAAGTTCTAATGGATGATTACGAGACTTATAATATGACCCAGGGAAATCATTAGCATCTTATAGAAACAACTCACAAATTTCTTGACCCTCAAATCTACAAGAATTCATGATTTCGACGGAAAACCGCAGCTCTTCCGACACACAACAGCTTTCATTTTCTGTTGTTACTCGCCACAACAAATCAGAATCCAAAGGTAGGTATAAAAACCCTAACCGTAGATCAACCCGGAATGGACTTGCATGAAGCAGTAACATTCCGGCCCCTTAAATGTGACGCTTGTAGTCGTACTAGCGGAACATTTAACACCTTAACAATATGCCAATTATCAAAATAGACAATATTACAGTCAATATTGAATACAGTTCGTTTAGAGCTCGACAAATGCTCACAGTTCAGGAATCAAGGTTTAGTTTTTGGCACGATTTTTTTTTCAACATGGCAATAGAGCTACACTCAGTCATTCACTGATTCCAGCATACATAGTTTGTGTACAGGTCTTCTTAGTAACAGTCCCTTGGATTTCACTTTCGCGGCCCTCACAAGGCCGTCTTGACCAGGAAATGTCCTAGTGATTTTACCCAAGGGCCACACTTTCCGGGGAGTACTATAGTCCATGATGAGCACAACATCTCCCTCACGGAAGTTTTGTTTTTCCTTCAGCCACTTCTGTCTAAGTTGTAAAGTTGGCAAATACTCCATTAACCAATGCTTCCAGAACACGTCTGCAATGAATTGTACGCATTTCCAGCGTCGACGATAGATGTTAGCCTTGCAGAAATTGTCCGAAAGCATTTCCGGACCTGACCAGAGCAGAGGCAAATGGTTTGGGGTGAGTGGTTCTGCATCAAAAGGATCGCCTGATACGGGGGTAATAGGTCTGCTATTTACCACCGACTCTACTTCACAAAATACTGTATTGAGACACTCGTAAGCTAGTGTTTCATACTCCAACAACGCGGTTAATATCTTCCGCACTGTACGAATCTGTCTCTCCCAAACTCTTCCCATATGAGAGGCTGTCGGAGGGTTAAACTCCAACTCAATCTCGTGTCGTAACAAGTGGTCGTGTATTTGCTTCTGATTCCATGACTGGATAGCTTCATAAAGTTCCTTTTCTCCATATCTGAAATTGGATCCGTTACCTGACCTAATCCTGGCCGGTTGGCCTCTTCGACACACAAATCGCTTTAAAGCATTTATAAATGAATCTGTATCCATCGTGTCGACTTTCTCGATATGTATGGCTCGCGTTGTGAGACAAGTAAACAAACAGCCATACCTCTTGATCATAATCTGACCCCGTTTTACCAGAAAATGACCGAAGCAATCACAGCCTGGGTATGTGAATGGAGGTTTCCCTGGCGTAACTCGGTCGCGGGGCAAATCTGCCATCCTTTGCCCATCAGGAACACCTAGCCTACACTTGCAATGCACACAGTTTCGAAGAACTTTGTTGATTGCCACATGCGCTTCGATAATCCAGAATCCCTGATGCACATGACATAATACATGTTCTCGTCCAGAATGTCCGAGTTTTTGATGATAATGGCGGACTATTAAGGTGACCACATGGCAACCTTTAGGAATGATCATTTGGTGCTTCGCTTCCTCGGAAATCGGGGCTGCATGTAGACGGCCGCCTACACACAAAACACCATCTGCATTGATAATCGGATCCAGCCTATATATGGAACTCGATTTCTTCGCTGATAAGCTTGGCTTCTTCATAAGCGCATCCAGCTCCACACCAAAGTGAAGCCTCTGGATATACTTCACAATTTCTATTTCAGCCGTTTTCAGTTCCGATACAGCTAACGGAGCATTTGGCACGTTGAACACAGATATGGTCTTCCGCGCTCTTTCCCGCAAACGCTGTTTTAGGCGTTGTGGCAGACACGTTACATGAACGCTGGCTTCCTTCTTGACTTCTTTGTCGGAGAAGGTTACGTCGTCGACAATCGGTTCCTCAGGCCACGAGGATTCGTCACACCATAGAAAATCTGGTCCGTATTTCCATCTGTCACTGGATATCAAGTCCTTTGCCGACACACCTCGAGAGGCATCATCCGCCGGATTGAGCTTAGACCCTACATAATGCCAGTCGACAGGCGATGATCCTGTATGTATGGTGGCAACTCTATCTGGAACTTTTTGGACTCATTTTTGATGTATTACAGAGTGACCATACTATCAGTCCAGAACATGGAATTGTCAATCTTCAAGTACAATTCGGGACGCAGCATCTGATCTAATTTGACGGAGGTAACTGCCGCCGGACAGTTCCAATCGGGGTATTGTCAGCTGTTTTATGGGTGCTAACCTGGATTTCCCAATCAGAAAAGCACAGTGAATTTGGCCGTGAGTATTCACTACCCTCAGATAGGAAACTGATCCATACCCATCGCAAGTCGCATCTGCGAAATGATGTAGCTCACAAACCTTCACCTCTCCAAAGTTTGAAGGCACCAAACACCGATCGACTTTGAACTGTTCTACATCAGGAAGTCTGTGTATCCACGCATCCCATTTCTCCCGATTGATGTCTTGAAGAGGTTCGTCCCATCCCTTCTTCATCCTAAATTCATTTTGGAAGATTTATTTTAGCTTTCAAGACGACTGGGCAAAGAAAACCAAATGGGTCATAAACGGAACTAATAATGCTGATCAGCCCCTACGAGTACAGGGTCTGTCTCGAAGACGGATCTTGAAACCAAATTCGTCAGTTTCGGTGTTCCACTGAACTCCCAATGCTCGCTCTGATGGAAGTTCACTACTGTTAAGATCAATGTGTTTCACACCCTTAGCTCTCAAATCTACGGGTATGGCCTCAAGAACTTCACGGCTGTTACTGATATATTTTGTCAGCTTGAAACCACCCATAAGAAGCAACTCATTCAGCCCTCTCACAAGGTGATTTGCCTCACTTACTGTTTCTACTGACTCTAAAGTAGAAGTTTTCTTTCACCGTTCGAATAGTCTCGGAGTCAAACTGGTCAGCATTGTCTTCAGCAGTACGCTTTACCGCATAGCTAGCACAACTCGGACTCCATACTCCACCGAACAGGTGAACTGTCATTCGGTAGATAGCTGGCTACTGAGACATGTCACCGTTAGGCCACCAAAGAAATCGTAACGCATCACGATCCTTTGGGATCACCCTGACATGATGAAACATAGACTCGATGTCTCTCATAAAGGCTATGCTCCCTTGCCGAAAACGCTGGAGGACACCAATCAACTTATTTGTTGAATCTGGACCCTGGTGTACAACCTCATTTAGGCTAATGTCGCCACATTTATCCGCACAGTCAAATACGATCCTAAGTGTGTCAGGCTTATTTTCGTTAGTGACTCCATGGTGAGAAAGATACCAGATTGGACCATGTGATTTATTTGTGTTACTGTCTGGTACCTTTTCCGCGTATCCGTTGTCCAGGAGATCTTGAATCCCTGATTTGTACTTCTCGTACATCTTTTCATCCTTGGATAGTTTCCGTCCCAAGGACTCGAGTCATGATTCCGCGATACTATAGTTACTTGGCATGGTTTGTGGTTGTCTTTTGAACGGTATAGGCATTTCATATTGTCCATCCTTCAATCGAGCGGATTCGTTCCACAAATGAATGACACATCTGTTATTAATGGACATCTCCGAGATCTCGTTCGGTAATGACTCGCAAGAGTCCAGTCTCCAAATTTCTCGATTTGTGACTGCAGGGTCTGGTCTGCCTGAACAAAGTTTGATACAGCTTTCCCAGGACTGCCATCTCCCAACGGACCATTCAATGTCCAACCGAAAGCTGTTCTGGTTGCGTAGGGTTCACCAGGCTTGCCTACTCTCACATCATGAGGTACGAGCGCCATAGGTACATCTTGTCCTATCAGCAGTGTTACCGCAGCTTAATCAACATTGGGCAACCTAATTCCTTCTCGATGCTGCCACTTAGATACATCTTGCTGTCCTTCAGCATTGGCAATTTTGAAATCACAAATACATTAGGCAAATGCCTGAGTTGCCGACCATTAATATCTGCTACATCTAATGACACAAGACTTGTGTCCGACTCACATTTCTCTTGATTTAATGTTGTGAGCGATAAGAGTCGTTTTGGTCCCTTTCAAGCCAAGCTGATCCGCGAAAGATTGAGAACAAAATGTGTTTGTGCTACCTGTGTCAAGTAAGGCATATGTTGTCACATAACTCTGCTGACCATGCACCTTAACTGCAATCGGTACAACAGGAAAAGCTACTCTGGACATGCCGGCCCCATTGACGCCACTGCTGGTCGTTTGAGTAAACAGGCTTTACCATGGTTTCTTCGCTACGTTGCGATACCATATGTAGCAGTCTTGAGTGTTTACGGATACACCCATTAACGTGGCATTTGCTTGGCTTGCTACAACTATATGGCATATGCTGAGCAGAAAAAAACAGTTATAACACAGCTTGTTTTCCCGTATAAATTCCCGTCTTTCCTCAGTGCTCAGCTGTTTGAAATTGTCACACAGGCATATTGCATGACGACCTGAACAGAATTTGCAGGGAGGAAATTTATTTCCCCCAGACTGGTCCACCATATTCTTGCTGGCCTGAACATTAAAGCTCGTACCGGTATTTTTCCCGAAGTTATTTCTCTGGGACTTCCCCTTGAATTCTCTGGTACTGCTACTGGCACCAAATACCGGGTCATTCGCTTCCTCTGCTGCCATATCGATGAATTCGACCAGCCTACCGATGCTGGGATAGACTCCATGCATCTTTAAATGGCGAACTGCTTCTTTTCGCCACCTGCCTTGTAGAAATGATGGCAATTTCTCCACAACTGTCCCCATACGAATCTGATTGTCCACCTCACTGAGCCTTCCCATGGCTCTGACTGTGGCAACACAGCTTTTCACATTGTCGGCATATCTCCGCAACGCTGTGTTGTCGCCATACTTCCAACTAGGACCGTCTGTGACCTTTTGAACCCACGCCTTCGAAATTACGTAGTGATTTCCGAAGCGTTCCTTCAACATTTGCCTGGCTTCACCATAGCCCACTTCGGGGTTCATGATGGAACAACATTCCATCACTTCTAGAGCTTTACCAGTGCAGTACTGTAACAAGCGATTTAGTTTCACACTATTGCTTACACCTGTTTCCTCTAAACTGTTATCGAATGCACGGATGAACATATAGTATTTTAAAGGATCACCATCAAACTTCATGAGCTCAGTTTTTGGTAGCTGCATAACATTTAGCATCTGCTGTAGAATGTGGAGCATTCGTTCATCAGAGTTCATGTCTTCTTCGCCAGACATACTGAGTATATGGTTCATGTTTGATGGCCTCGGATCCCTGATTGTATCTGACCGACTACTAACCCTAGCCTGTAGCTCCTCCAGCTGTCGATTCTGTTTGTCGACAAGCTGAAGCAATGATTTCTCCCTTGAACTGGTTTCAGTAGGTTTACTGAGGGACAAATCTTTTTTTTTACCAGTTTTACCGGTTTTACCAGTTTTTCCACATTGACACTACTTTGACTCGGCTGGATGTGGTGCCTACCAATGTCTGATTCCGCATACACCTTCTCTTCGGCTTCTGCAGTGGCTATTTCTGTTTCAAGAGCTATTTTCTCTTCAGCATGTTCAAGCACAACTTGCTTGCGCTTTAACTCTTGGCGCTGTTTTAATGCCCTAGCACGCACAAGTAATGCAGCTTTCTTGGCAGCCGCTCTGGTTCTCCCAGAAGTTGTATTTGATATGCCGCTTTTAATCGCTTGGCTCACTGAATCTTCGGGTTTAATGTCATCGTTCGCCACTAACGTGGCATTTCTACCGCCTGCTTTACCCATAATGCTTTGCTGCATCGACTTTGTGTCAATCCAGTCCCTGACATCAGATTGAAGCATTTCACCTTTAAGTTTTATTCGCTGAAAATACGATTCGGCCTTGCTAAATTCGTCCGGATCATTCACTAAGTAGTGGCATATAGCGATTATGAATGTCCATTGACTTGCTATGCAACTCGCTATAACAATGCATACTCTTTTCGACATTTGATCTCTAATTTCTCCGTCCTTCTTTGTCATTGACGACAACACAGTAGCTCTCTCCTGCCGAAGGCGGGCCATTTTCTCAGACACAAATCCCTCTTGGTCAGATATGTCCATTTTCCAGCACACTACAGCGGCCGTGTCACTGAGCGACATCATTGCCGATTCAACTGTCCAAGAAATTTCTTGAACTTTTCTTGTAGATTAGAATAGATTGAATACCATAGGCGTTATTTCTGTACACGTCATTTATTCTCTGTTCATATAATGTGTAGACCGCAGCCCACAATAGCATTTAACAACACGCCGTTTTCTATACATGCTTTACTGAGACGATGTCGATTATGACGTTTATGATGATGACTTTGACGTTGACGCGGACGGTTCAAGCACAGGGACGAGATTCTACTATATTGCATATACATACCCATCTCACACTTCAGATATATCAAGGGAGGTAAACTTGAAATGCACTTTTCCGCCAAAAATTACCGGATTTCAGAGGCTCGATTGAGAACAAATAGACGCAATTTATTCATACCTGGCGGTGTTCTGGTTTTCTGTTACACTTCATACCACAAATCCCGGCTCGTATATGGCCCTGCGGTGCATAGTTTTTGTAAAATCCTTTCTCAAATCAGCGGTTAAATTCCCCCGCTTCGAGCATCTTCACGGATGTTGAAATTGGAGCCATATGCAAGAGGGACTGCCGTAGCCTCGAACCTGAGATCAAAACAATTACGTCACGCACCACGAACAACGCTAATTGACTGTTTACACTATTCAGAGACTCTATAATAAAGTTTTTATTATTATTATAGAGTCTCTGCACTATTGCAGTGGACAGTGCGCGAAATTCAAAACTGTGAAACGTGTCCGTCAATCCAAGATAGCCGATCAGCGTTGTTCGTTGTGCGTGACATAATTGTTAGGATTTCGGGTTCGAGGCTACGGCAGTCATTCAACGTCCGTGAAGATGCTCGAAGCGGGGGAATTTAACCGTTGATTTGAGAGAAGATTTTACAAAAACTATGCACCGCAGCGCCATATACGAGCCGGGATTTGTGCTATGAAGTGTAACAGAAAACCTGAACACCGCCAGGTATGAATAAATTGCGTGTATTTGTTCCCAATCGAGCCTCTGAAATCCGGTAATTTTTGGCGGAAAAGTGCATTTCAAGTTTACCTCCCTTGATATATCTGAAGTGTGAGATGGGTATGTATATGCAATATAGTAGAATCTCGTCCCTGTGGGTTCAAGCTGTATCAAGTGAAACAAAGGATTTATAAATAAGTGTTCCAGTAATGCCATTACTCTTGATTTACAACACCCATAACAGTTTCAGATTATAAACCTTACCAAAACTATACGTTATCCAAACTATCTGGGGATACAAAGTATCGCCATACACTGTCTTTTAGCTGTCAAATAAGTTCTAATGGACGATTACGAGACTTATAATATGACCCAGGAAAATCATTAGCATCTTATAGAAACAACTTACAAATTTCTTGGCCCTCAAATCTACAAGAATTTATGATTTCGACGGAAACCGCAGCTCTTCCGACATCCAACAGCTTTCATTTTCTGTTGTTACTCGCCACAACAAATCAGAATCCAAAGGTAAGTATAAAAACCCTAACCGTAGATCAACCCGGAACGGACTTGCATAAAGCATTAACAATGCGCATTATGCTTATATCCTTTCAAAATCACCGTTGTTCCGTTCACGTATATCCGCAGGAAACGTAGAGACAAGTCGGATATTTAGAGATTATTGTATACCCATTTCCATATCGGCCCTGGTATCAGCCCGAGACCCCCATATCAGCCAGAGGGCCGAAGGCCCGAGGGCTGATATAGGGGTCGAGGGCTGATGCCAGGGACGATATGGAAATGGGTATATCATAATCTATTTATCACATATTTATAGATGAATGGTAGCATCGTAATTGACAAAACAAGTTGACAGATTTTAGTTTTACATGGAACTGTTTCATCGAAAATTGGACCCTCGGTAAAAAGCAGTCAACGTTTTGATGATACACCAGAGCGAAAAGGTTCAAATTCAGGATCAATTATGGAATGAGTATACATACTTCAAAACATTTAATACGTAGCCAGATCCAGCTGAAAGCACAAAAGTGCGCTCGGTCAGATTGTGGAGAGAATGCGACGAGCTCCTCGAGGGGAAACCACTCCTGTGCGCGATATCAGCCCAAGGGCAAATAACCGATATCAGGCCCGCGCGTGAGGGCAGAAATCCATATCATGATATGGAACGGTGTCATTCCACAGTATCAACGGGGCTAAATGTCCAGTATCCCAGGCAAATATGTGATAAGAAGTGTTAGGTAACATGAGGTAACTTCGACAGTGGAACGACTTTGACACCTTTTTGTTTTAGTTATATTAGCATATTGTTACAGCTCATAAGCAGTTATCTACCTTTATATATAAGATGCTGTTATCTGCTGAGGTAGCAGGGAGTAGGTGGCCAGTCATGTGACACTCTTCATAAGATGGCCACTTAACATGTAGTTGGCACTGTTGTAACTGTTAAAAGTTTGACACAAAACTTCTATGGTGAAGACCTGCAATGTTTTGAGTTTATAGTAAAAATATACTATTTTAGAAGTACTAATCATTGATATAGTAGCTTTATCAAGTTCTTTCTTCTGGACAGTATTTTCAGTAATTTTGTGTATTTGGGGTAACTTTGACTCCACATTCACCATTGATTCCCATGATGATGTCAAAGTGACCCCAGCTCAACATATCAAAGTTACCCCAGCTGGTTTGCTATGACTTTGATGATGCATGCCAATGTTACCCCAGGGCATTCATCATGGGGTAACATTGACGCATGTTCTTCTTTTTCAAATTCACATACAATAAATATCTGTGGTTATCACAACAATAATTTGAACAGGTCCAAATGTATCCAGTGTGGACTCTTGATGGTACCCAGTGTTGACATAGTGTGGTTCTGGTCTCCAAATCAGATTGGAGATAAAGTTGTGTCAAAGTTACCCCATTTTACCTTAATCCAGGACAGTATCATATTTCCAGTAGGTGATGAAAATAATGACAACGTCAGGGTATTGCTTGGGTAATTTAAAACTGCAGATTGAAATACCATACATGTACGCATGCTCACTTTGCCAATGTAGTTTTGTCAGTGACTTCTATCTTGGAGGAGATGGACAATATGTTATCAGGTCATCTTGTCGATTTTTAATGATTTCCTGAGTTTGGGGTCACAGTGTGTTATGTCCGCTCAACAGGATGGATGACAAAACACCAGACTTTGACTGCATCATTTATTTGAGCTCTTGCTCCAGTCATGATGACGGACTAGAAGGTTGTATTCAGATTTACATGTAGACCTCTATTTGTGCATGTTTTAGCAAATTTCTAAGACCTGTGTTTCATATTGTTTCTTGGATGCGAGGAAATATTCTAGGGTCGCCATTATAAATCTAGGGGCGGGTAACCAGAAGCACACCTATTGTTTATGTGACCTAACAAGGAAAATGGCAAGATTTATATGCTAAATTTCCACATATGAACAAACCAGACTATTGCGATTGTAGCAAGTAATTGACAGCAAATGTTTAGTATCTGTCCCGTACGACACAGCAAATAAAACACAAGATGTATTTAATTATGTGTAATTTCTGGGCAGCTTTGGTAGGTGCCTTTTAAACAATGCTTAAATAATATCAAAGGCTGTGCCATTTGTAATTTATCATCCAAAATGTTTAAATGTCCCGTAAAACACCAAAATAATTACCCATATGTAGGCGTTTTAATTTTCCATTTAGGTTCACCTTTAAATACACTTGAATAATAGGTTGTATCTCTTACTGCAGCATACAGACGACAGCATTGAAGGGGTGGACCATATAGTACCCGTATCTGAGATGTTGTTTACAGTAGAGCTGAAGAACTATTCCACAGCGGAGGGGATAACCAAGCCCAAGATGGTCACCATTCTCAATGTCTTTTCGCTAACTATCAAGTGTGCCAAATGTAACGCTCCCTTCACTGAGAAAGTTCTGTCTGAGGAATGTGTTAGAAGTATAGGAAACCACATCTGCACCGTTACTCCTGACCAGCCTACCAACATCACTATCCCGGAACAAGCAGCTAGTCGACACCAATACCAGCCTACCACCATGGCTGTTCCGAAACAAGCAGCTTTTCGCCACCAACATGAGGCCTCCACCGTCGCTGTTCCAGAACGAGCAGTTATTCGCCACCAAGGCCAGCCTAAGACCTTTGATGTTCCGAAACAAGCAGCAACTCTCCACAAAGGCCAGCCTACGACCATAGATGTTCCGAAACAAACATCTATCCGCCATCAACACAAGACTACCGCCACCGTTGTTCCAGATCGAGCAGCTATTCACCACCAAGGCCAGCCGAAGACCATTGATTTTCCGAAACAGGCAGCTATTCAACACCAGTGTGAGGCTACCACCATTGCTCGAAATCAAGCAGCTATCCCCCAACAAGTTCAGCCTATCGCGACAGTTGTTCCAAAGGAGTCGGCTAGTCACTACAATGGCCAACCTATTGCCTTTGCTGTTCCGGTACCAGCAGCTGTTCGCCACCATCGTCAGCCTGTCACCTTTTTTGTTCCGAATAAAACAGATGGTCTCCATCATGGCCAGCCTACCACCATTTTTGTTCCAAATCAGTCTTCTACATCTAGTGGTCTGCAAAATCAGACTGCCATCGTTCTTTCAGAAAAAGCTGCTACTCACTACCAACATCAGCCTACCACCATCGCAATTACAGGATCAGCTAAAAAAAGGAAAGGAGTAAAAATAGATTACAAGTGCCCTTTGTGCGAGGACACCTTCGAGCGTAAACAGGACATGGAAAGGCATATTCCAGGACATGGTGGGCAATATTTTAAATGTCAGACTTGTGGCAAAGATTACACTCACAAATTCAGTCTAAAGGCTCATATGCGGAAACATGCTGTTGATAAACAGTGTGTGTGTTCCATTTGCGGTGAGGCGTTTCGCACAAAGACCGGGCTTGAAGTTCACGTCAGACGATTACATACAGATGAATATAAGTATCGATGTTCTTATTGTGGTAAAGGCTTCCAGGATCCGTCTAGTCTCAAAATACACACGAGGAAACACACCGGTGAATTGCCATTTCTTTGTTCAATTTGTGGGCGGTCATTTATAGCCAAAAGTAACTTATATAGCCACAAATGTGGCGAGGAAGAGCAGTTTTCTTGTGATGTTTGCGGGAAAAAATGCCAAAGTTCCAAGTCACTGCAGACTCACAAATTGAAATCGATCAAATGCAGACCGTCCTTTCTTTGTAGACTTTGTGGACGGCAGTTCAAAAACACCAAGGGTCTGCGAGTCCACAAGACTTTCATACATAAGAAAGCTGGAATATTCACTCCAAAGGACAGAGAATCTGAGAGAAGGGAAAAGAGATGAAACAAGTGTTTTCGTTTGCTCACTTGAAAAAGCGTACTGACAAATTGAGAATGTAAACCATTCTCTCATCATCAGAGTTTGTATCCTCCTAAACTGCCCGTGTATCACCCTATCGAACGCGCATGTGCATTCAGTCTTTATTGATTGTGATCAACACATGAATCATCTATATGCATACGAGATACTACGCTTATTGTATCAGCATTGACTTTCAACTGAGGGTCCTTTTCTTTTCGACCAATTGTAGCAATGCTTATTTCTTTCCATAGTGGTTGTTGTCTGAGACAGCAGAGGCAAAACACGTTTTAGATCTTCGTATCCGTAACATCTGTATTCTTTTGCCAATCTTTTGAAATTCAGACATGGGGTGGTTTCCGTTTATGCTGCCTCGAGTAGCACAATACCAATGGTGGGTAAAAATAAACTCTGCTACAATGTGTCAAATAGACGAACCTCAGCGTAGTAGATAAACAGTGCATGCAATATACATGAACAAAAAACAAAAGAGCCGAGAGCCATGCACAAAACTGCTGCACCCCGCGGGGCTCCCGGGGATTGACCTGGGGTATCGTTGTGCACACACCAGGTCATGTTAAGAATAGGCCTCAGCACCTCAGAGAGCTTGTCGTAAGACGCGACTAGCTGGGGCACCCGTGGGGTTCCTGGGTATGACAAGCAATAGAACCTCATCCGTGTGGTCCCGAGTGTTGAAAAGAATGGGAAACAAACGTCGTAATAGGACTGAAATAGTGTTGAAAGCGACGTTAAATCATATTCACTCAGTTACTCACTCACAAAAACATCGTTGTTTAACGCTAATACACTCAGAGGGTAGACCTGACAGTAGGAGGCCATTGGAATGTTGTAAACGTGCTCGGCAGAAAACATTTGTGGTACAATAGATCTTCCTCACATATCGCTGAATCCAAAGACCGCATGGAGTACAAATAACTTTAATTGGCTGGGCTGGTCAGTGTCCAAGATAGCAAGAACTGTGGGCACTCTCGTGTCCAAGGTAAGAACTGTGGGCACTCTCGCGTCCAAGGTAAGAACTGTGGGCACTCTCGTGTCTGTGGACACTCTCATGTCCACGGTAAGAACTGTGGGCTCACTCGTGTCCTGACACATGTAGACACGTTTGTTATATGACTGAAAAAAATGGTTGAAAATGACGTTAAATTCTTCTTAGTCACTGATGAATGATTTAATTTGATCTTCCGTAATACAATGAGTGACGCGGAGAACATGTTATATATGTTTATGAAAAAGTTTTTGAGAAAGAATGAATTCGTCGTCATTGAGATTCGACCAAAGATCCTAGCTCAATGCGCCAATGCTCTAGCGACTGAGCTATGATGGCCCATAGTGATTGCACCCGTGGATTGACCCTCTGACGAAAAACTGATGTTAGTAATAGTGGTGATCAAACTAGATCCGATGTTAGTAATGATCAAACTAGATCGGTCAAGGTACAAACATTGTAGGCTTACCATCTTTACAAATGGGGTTGTTGCAATTTACATGCAGTAAATGAGTTGATGTTATGGAAGTTATGTTCAATTATATTCAGGAAGGCGTTCTTCATATTGTTCTGATTAGATAATACGCCTCCTTCGAAGCCGGAGATGGAAAAAATCGTTTTTGGAATAGCCCATCACAATCCAAAATCTTCCAACCAGAAAGCTTAAATTAATCAGGTGAATTAGCATAAAAATCGTGATCGGCTGGAACAAAGCACCAAACGTAGCATGTCCATCACTTGAGGCATACAGAACAGTATCAGGTGCCACTCGCTCTTGGCCATGTGAAATCCTCCATCACTTGAGGCATACAGAACAATATCAGGTGCCACTCGCTCTTGGCCATGTGAAGTCCTCCATCACTTGAGGCATACAGAACAATATCAGGTGCCACTCGCTCTTGGCCATGTGAAGTCCTCCATCACTTGAGGCATACAGAACAATATCAGGTGCCACTCGCTCTTGGCCATGTGAAGTCCTCCATCACTTGAGGCATACAGAACAATATCAGGTGCCACTCGCTCTTGGCCATGTGAAGTCCTCCATCACTTGAGGCATACAGAACAATATCAGGTGCCACTCGCTCTTGGCCATGTGAAGTCCTCCATCACTTGAGGCATACAGAACAATATCAGGTGCCACTCGCTCTTGGCCATGTGAAGTCCTCCATCACTTGAGGCATACAGAACAATATCAGGTGCCACTCGCTCTTGGCCATGTGAAGTCCTCTGGCCTCCAAAACTTCATATGAGAGGGGACTATTATCTTTGAAAGAATAATTACTTGTAACTTCCTGGTTGCTTGGTTATGTTCATTATCCTAGAGGCTAGGAAGCAACCTCCAAACAGGGTTCTGCCAGTCAATCGACCCTGTCGTCATTCATTTTTCAGGGCAAGAAAAAAAAGTCCTAGCATTCCCGGCACAGGGAGTCTTCACCAACCCATGTTTTCTTTGACGGAGATTAAAATTGCTAGATTATCAGAGCTGCTCTGTATCGCAACAACTTGAAATAACCAGAATTAATCAACTGCAGCGCATTTGGGGGATTCGACAAACAAAAGAAAACAAACAATCGGTGACTATCGGTAATTAAATAGCTGTTGATCTCTTCACAACAACAGCAACAACAACAACACTATATCAAAGCTAACGGTCGTTTGTTTGAAAACAAACAAGCAATGTTTGTTTTTCGGAGACAATGAATGCTCACCTAACATTCACATGTGCAAAGTTAAATATCTCAGTATTCAGTTTGCCTATAAGGACTGTTTGTCTGGTAAGATTCAAGTCGTGTGAAATGATGTTTTGGTACAGGCTATATGTAAATTAAATGACGACAGAGTCTATCGACCGGCAGAAGGGAAGATAACCCTGTTGGAGGTTGGCTAGGAAGGTGAAACGATGGCGGGTCTGGTGACGCCCGATTGACCTTTGTGACGTCTGATAACGTGACGGGAAGTTAAGTTTGACCATGCGCTCAATTGCAGATAAAATGGTGCGCAGGGTCATAGGTTACTTCCGGTGACCGGAACCAGGAGTCACTAAACAAATGTCAACCGGAAGTAGGTCGAAGGTAAGTAGTATAAAGATGCATATTCAAACGAATAACATGGTGCGCATGGTCAAATGCCAATAAACCTTTAAATGCACTTCCTATATGAACCATGTCAAATCGACGCATGAGGGGGAGATAACTCCGGCCAAAGATCAATCGGACCTTTTTGCACCTTCTTTTTCAACAATGTCTAGGCAAATCGCCGCTTGCCTATAAATTTTCATGACGTCACCAATTGGTGGGTCCGCAATCTCAACATGTATCATAGTAAGGTGACGTTGAAAAGGTATATATCCTTTATTATTACCGTGGTTAAATAAAAAAAATACAGTACAAAATCATTGTCATTTTTTATTCGGTGAACAATGACGTTAGCACAAGAAGACTAGAACAGCAACAACATTGGAACAACAACTTGAGTCTGGTCGTCATCGCTTGTCTTGAACGGTGAATAACGCACTCTCGCTCGCTGTCGTATGGGTAGGACACTTTTCAACTATAGTAGTAAATATATGATAAAAAATTGTAACCACCCCTTTAACACGCATACAGTACCGGAAGTATTTCAGTATGCGGCATCATGGGATAATGACGCATGAAAACTAGAGCCCAGATGACAGAGGATGGGCTAGAATAATAGACCGCGGGTGTATTTCTAGTTTACAAATAATTTCGACTGATGGTTACATTTGTAAATCTATAGCTGCGTAGCTTCGTCTGGAAACGGGTCATCTCTGCTAGGTTTCGTGACCGATTCTGATACCGATACGACGGTTGATAAGGTGTCTATGTGTGTGTGTAGGGGGGGTGTTCCGTCTCCATATCTGGTATGGTTATGTCTGACATAGTGTAGGGAGTACATCTCTTTATGGAATGAACTGTGTTTATGCTGTCTAGCCGTCTTGAATGACGGTTACATAAAGGATAATTAATGGGTCTGTTTCAGTGTGTCTTCCCTGTGAGGATATTAACATAATTACGTAGAGATAAAGCGATTTTAATCATTTTAATCTCAAAATTCGACAAAGCGTAAATAAACATCTTCTCTGTATTCCCAGAGGCTGACCGAGGGAAATAGAGTGTGACGCGTCAGACACTGACATTTATCAACTTTTAAGTAATGTCTGAATAGTGTTCGCTTTGTGTATGTTCTGCAGACTAAAAGACAGTATATTTATGGTGAGTACTATAGTTCAAAGTTTTGTATTGCGATCATCGGAATTCCGAGCAATCTATGAACATGGGAAAGCATTTCAAATAATTTGTCATCTTATTTCTGTATGAACTTGTTTAGCTCGCTTACTAATTGCTGACTAGCTTTCGAACAGGCGGCCATCTATAATAATGTCAGCCTATACCTATCACTATACCACTGCGGTGGCCTATTAGTCATGTTAGTTAAGAGTGTCGGCCTCATAAGCGTTAGGTACTGGGTTCAAGTCCAGGCCGGGTCATCCAAAGACTTGAAAAATGGAACTTGTTGCTTACACTCAGCATTAAGAGAATATAATAAGGACCGGTTCGCTCAGTGTCAGTATAATGTGACTTGGGGTGTCTTTGTCTGCATACGGCATGATATATCAGTGGGACGGCACAATACAATGGCAGCATTACATTTGCTCTGTTACAAGCAGATGCAAGTGGGATGCAGTCCTTTAACGTTAAAATGCATGTACCGCAATGTCGCGCTGATCAAAACGTTCGATCAAATTTATCTAAGTTAGGGGAGTATCTTAGTTTTATCTGTTTCCGATCATATATATTTTAAAGATTGATATATTATGAGTAAAACACGCTAATTGTTTATAATCTTAATCGAACGGATAAAAGAAAACTAAAATCAGTAGAGAGGAATAACATCGTTTTGTTTCTCACAAACACCGATGCCATATTTCTTCAAAGGTGATTTGAATTTGAGAAAAAATATAACTAAAACTCGTCTTCTGCTCGACCGAATTTACATATAAGTCCACAGAAGACCAATGCTGCACTGGTTCACTCGCCTCCGGGCCTAATTGTACACACGAGTAGGCCACATATCTGGAAAACAAGTGACGGTAGTTTAAGGTGACTGGGTTAGCTCCCCCTATTATGTCATTCAACTTTTTACCTGTGGAGGGGCGAGGCTTCCGCGTAACTATTTAAACAAAACTCAATTAATGTTATATTTATGGGGATACTTTTAAAACTCACGGAGGAACTTGATGATAAGAAGATAACGTTCAGGATTTCTGTATTCTCTATACAATCATTCCTCAGCAGGACGGACCTCGCTAAATGTCTTCATACATTGTATCGATGTTCAAGAAAACCAATCATCGATATATTGGTACCGCCGACAGCTTACTTCCGTTCTACTACACTCTAAATCTCATGTTTAGGGTTGGAACACTAAATGAGGTTCATTTTGAACACATGATTCAGCTCAAACGTGTTCAGCTTGGTGTTCTGCTTGAATATTAATAAATAGGTGTTTATGTTACAATGTACTCGTATAAACTCATAGGTGTTTAAAATCTAAACCCACGTGTTTAATACATACACGCCAGTGTGTTTAATTACTAAACACGTTCGAGGTGAATACGTGCTCAAACTGAACGTCACTTTAGTGTTTAAGCTATCGCTTAAACTCTAATTATGTGATTTACAGTGTACATGTATAAGCAATATCTTTCATGGAATGTTTCTGTGTTAATAATGTTGCTTGCAATCCGCATTATCAATGTCTGTGCAAATTTCTAACAAGTACGAAATGTGCTCTCCGTTTGACAGACATGCATCTAACATGGATATTCCTACGAAGTAAGCTCTCATTTGCAAATTGTCCGGTAATGAGTCACTCAATCAGTCCATCGGAATCCTTTCGTCGGCAAAATAAGGAGAACCGTTGACATTAGAACCTTGATTTTTGGCATGACTTTGCGTTTAGGAAACTATAACCAGCAAGTTCCGAGATGACCTACTTAGGTGACCTATAAACCTCGAAATTTTGAGAGAATTTCAGGTTATTTCTAGATAGAGGGCCCCCAAACCATCTCTCGACCGTCTCCCGTATTTCTAGATAGAGGGCCCCCAAGTCATCCCTCATCCGTCTCCCGTATTCCTACGAACGGTTGACATTAGAACCTTGACTTTTGTCATGAACATGCATTAGGGGACTGTTACCAGCAAGTTCTGATCTGACCTACTTTTGATGAAACTTTGACCTACTTAAGTGACCTATGACATTACGCTTGGACCCCAAAGTCATCTAGGTGACATATAACACTGCCAAAAATACCCTACTTATTTAAGATAATGCCCTAAATTTTTCTTGAAATAAGATAATTTTACTCAAAATAACTTAAATGTAAAGAAAATTTTAAGATTTGTTTTTCTAGTTTAAGAAAAACTTGGAGTGGGGTAAATATATTTTACTTAAACAAGAAAAAATAAAGAATTTTTCTTTAAAAAAATTCTTGTTGTAAGAAAATTCCTTAATTTTGTTCTTGTGAGGTAAGTATGTTTTACTTAAACAAGAAAAACTTAAGAAGTTTTCTTAAAGAAATCTGGTTTTAAGAAAATTTCTTAATTTTTTCTAGTTTAAGTAAGATATACTTACCCCACTCCAAATTTTATTCGAACAAGAAAAAAAAATCTAAAAATGTTCTTAAAATTTGACTTATTTTGAGTGAAATTATGTTATTTTAAGAAAATTTAGGGCATTATCTTAAATAAGTAGGGTATTTTTAGCAGAGAACATTACGCTTGGACCCCCAAGTTATCCTCCTCACCCTACTTAGTAGGTCCTGTGACGTCAGTCACACTGCTCATGTAACTAATTATAAAAATATAACCATCAAAAATGGCGTCTGAATGAATGAATATCGGGGCTCTTTCTCGAATGCTAGGGGCACACAAGACCATTAATTTAGCGGAAAGTTAATAACGACTCGACGAAATCAGGGGTTCAATATATCCACATGGGCATGTGACATATTTAAAGTAATGCAATATGCCACAGTGAAACAATGCGATGTTTCAAGAAGGTGGGATCGGAGCTTTGATTTAAGTAGCGACAAAGTATTCAGTGTCGAGTAAAGTTCTCCAGTTTGCAATTTAATCTTTGGCATTGCCTTACCGGTTTCAGGCTACTGAATAAAGCAGGAACGACAATGCCGGTAAGCAAATTCCTAGAAGAGAAATGGAGGAAGGGATTCAGGTTTTACGACATAGACAACGACGGATACTTGACGAATGCGGATTTTGAAAAACTCGCTGCACATATTTCTAAAGAAACAAGAGCAACTGAAGAAGAAACCGTGAAAACGCGAGACGAATGGCTCAAGTGGATGCGTATATTGCTACCAGACCCTTCGATTGAAAAAGTGACGGCGGACATGTTTGTTGAGGTTGGTACCGAATTGTGCAAGGATATGGTCAATATGAGGCGATTGAATGCTGAGACGTGGTCTAGGCTATTTGACAACCTTGACATGGACAAAGATGGCCGAATCACGATCGATGAGCTCCGGTTATTTTACGGAGGCCACGGGGTCAAGGACGAGCGGTTTGTAAGGAGAGTTTTCGATCAACTTGACATGGATAAAGACGGATATGTAGAGCGAGATGAGCTGATCACGGCTGGGGTCAAGTTCTGGACAAGCTCCGACGAGAACGATGGATATGCGTTCATCTACGATCTACCGAACGACGAAGAAGAATCTGCAAAAAAAAGAGTTTAGGACCTTAACTGCCTTACTTTCCCATCAAATGCATGCAAGCAGCTAAAACAAGATATAGGCTACATTCCTGTAGACATAGCCATATGTGTCTGCGATGAATGTTGATTCTGATGAGTCTTATTTGCACATCTCAATTAATTCAAAACATTGTATACAATAATTTCAGGTTTAAAACGTGGCATTCAAAAAGATTAAAACGCAAGTGGGCATGGTACTGTACATAATAAACTAGTCATAGTCTATGCGAACTTTGGTTGACTCGCGTTCATCAAATCTCCGATGTGTGTGTATGCGTGCGTGCGTGTGCGCGCGCGTGTGTCTGTGTGAGGTTTCAAGGACGCTACAACAGATATCCTTTGAGAAACAAATAACAACTGAAACACTTTAATAATACTGGCATATTTGACGAATGCTGGATGTCATTTCCACATTTCTTAGTACATGCCAAGAGGTGGTCGCTTTGTATATAGCACTAAACTGCATTATTGAGGCGACATTAGATTCAAGATTATGCTCTATGTCGCAGAAATTACAATATATCATTTCCTTCGCTTGTTGAAACATGGATTATTTTACACGACTTGTTGATTGAAAAGAATACTCGACATTCGCCAAGTAATTGTGAAATAGAAACAGTCAGTGGGACCAGTCCTTGAAGTTAGTAAACCTAATTGATGTTCCGATCTCCAGTTTGGTTTTGTTTAAAGGCTAGTACTCCTTTCGCTGTAAGTCCAGATCTAAAGCTAACTGTATCGATTATAATTGGGGCTGCTGTATCCTAAATAAATAATAATATGGCTAGGCGCAAATGACCAACAGGGTGATCTTGTCTCAAAGCGCACGAATTTAACTTAGTTTTCGAAACTAATGAATCTGTAGCCTACCGTTACTCAGTAGTATATAGAAATATTAGCAAGTCGGTAGACCGAAAAATACCCAACGAAAAAAATGGCGCCACTTGAGCGTAATCGCGGCAATTGAATTCAGGTTTTTAGTAAAGTTTGGGCCGAATAGCTAACCAGGACGTAACGACAATATTTGGTGAAATGCTCTCCTTCCCACCACCAACCAGAATGTGGTGATCGGCCAAGTAATGTATAGCTAATGTTAATTTATTGCAGGCAGCAAACGCTCATTTTGTCCTGATCAGATTTCGTACTTTCTGCTGTTACATACGGGTCAACTTGCTATTATGACCGTTTCTTCGAGTTTGTTTTACAGCTTTTTCAAACACATAGATCATATTTTGAATTGAAACTCTGGGAGAGGAATCTGCTACTCGAGAAGCAGCTTTGTTGTGCTTTTCGTGTCCAAAGCTGAATTACGGGGTCTATTAGAGTGCACAACAATACCAAAACTTTCGCCGCTTGCGAAGTAGATCGATTTTGCAGGAAAACTGTAAAAAATCCACCATTTGAATTGACTATGTATATATTATTCAAACATTACTTGGTCAACTCACTAAATTTCCGACAGTTTGGAAAAGTTTTTGTGTGGTCTACTTGAGCACCTCAACAGTGTCTTTGACTAATGGTAAATACATTCATAGTAGCGGTAGAGAGTGGCATTTGACTCAGAGACTCTCATTTAAAGATAATGATTCAAATAAACAACAATATGTAATACAATTGCGGAGGTAATTCGACGTAATTAATAAAAGGTGGTTTGGCCATTTTTCTTTCATTTCTTGGACTCGAATCTGAAATCCACCGACAGAATTTGAAATGAAAAAAATATTATAAATTTTCTTTGAATTCCGTTTTATATGGAAAAATTTATGCTACGAGTCCACAATGTTCAAAATTATCTGTAGTCACCTTTTTAAACCAGTGAAATTTTGTTCAATTCCGTGAATGTTGTGCGTGCAAGAAAACGAAACGGCCATAATGAAGGACGGCCATAGCGAAAAACGGTGATAATGAAAGACGGCCATAATGAAGGACGACCATAATAAAGGACGGCCATAATGAAGGACGGCAATAATTAAGGGCGGCCATAATGAAGGACGGCCATAATGAAGGACGGCCATAATGGAGGACGGCCATAGCGAAAAACGGTGTAATGAAAGACGGCCGTAATGAAGGACGACCATAATAAAGGACGGCCATAATGAAGGACAGCCATAATGAAGAGCGGCCATAATGAAGGGCGGCCATAATGAAGGAAGGCCATAACGAAGGACGACCATAATGAAGGCCGGCCGTAATGAAAGACGGCCATAATGAAGATCGGCCATAATGAAAGACGGCCATAATGAAGGACTACCATAATAAAGGACGGCCATAATGAAGGACGGCCATAATGAAGGGCGGACATAATGAAGGACTGCCATAATGAAGGACGGCCGTAGCGAAAACGGTGATAATTATAGACGGGCATAATGAAGGAAGACCATAATAAATGACGGCCATAATGAGGGACGGCCATAAAGAAGGGCGGCCATAATGGAGGATGGCCATAATGAAGGACGGCCATAATGAAGGACGACCATAATGAAGGACGGCCATAATGAAGGAAGGCCATAATGAAAGACGGTCATAATGAAGGACGGCCATAATGAAGGACGGCCATATCGAAGGGCGGTCATATTGAAGGACGGTCATAATGAAAGACGGCCATAATAAAGGACGGCCATATTGAAGGGTGATCATAATGAAGGACGGTCATAATGAAAGACGGCCATAATGAAGGACGGCCATAATGAAGGACGGCCATATTGAAGGGCGGCCACAATGAAGGACGGCCATATTGAAGGACGGTCATAATGAAGGACGGCCATAATGAAAAACGGTAATAATAAAAGACGGCTATATTGAAGGACGGTCATGATGAAGGACGGCCATAATGAAGGACGGCCATAATGAAGGAAGGCCATAATGAAGGACGATCATAATGAAGGACGGTTATATTGAAGGGCGACCATAATGAAGGACGGCCATAATGAAGGACGGCCATAATGAAGGACGGCCACAATGAAGGACGGCCATATTGAAGGACGGCCATAATAAAGGACGGCCATAATAGCAAGATGACCCTTTCATCCTGTGACTTCTTTTATTTAGTCTGAATCAGATGAAACGGCCACACAAGTGAGATTTTCTAACACCATAATCATAACACAGCTAAATTTGATTGAACACATTACAAGTAGTTGAAGCTCATAGCCAGGGTAACGATGTTCAGGACTTTGTTTCACTCGGCCCGTCTAGCTTCGGTACACTAACTTCCATTGATTACCTACTGTATACCAGTTGCCGATGAAGGACCATGGAAAAAGTGCAGAAGCAAATTATTTCGCTGGTATAAATGCCTTGTTGTCGTGTTTTTGTTTTTTGTTTTTGCCAGACAACCACCAAACAACGAAAACAATTTTAGAGTTTAAAATGCTTGATGCATTTCAGAAATAAGATTTCAGGGTCATTATTACAAAAATCATGCATTATAGATTGTCGGTATGCCAGGAACTGAATAGATACCCCAAAAAAATATAAGAATGTACAGAGTGTGTTTTCGTACAGGGACAATAAGCCAGGCTCATTCTCAACACGGAGTAAAAGTATTACCGAACGGAAGATGTAGTTTTCTTTCAGTTTATCTTATATTCGGTACATTAACTTCAGTAATCGAGGTGCATTTTGGGATACCGTGTCCTTGACAATCAGTACAGAGCCAGCTAGATCACCGTGTACCCGGATACCCCTTTTTTGCACAAGGTATCCAAAATTACAGCTCGGTTACCAGAGATAGTACGTCGAATTTTGGATAGATTCAAGGAAAGGTACATCTTTTGCTGGATAGGATTGTTTATATATTACAAGGCAGCATATTGATTTGATAAACATAACCTCATCTACTTCCGATCAAGTACTTTGTCAGCAATTCTGCAATCGCACCTCTGCAATTCTGGTCGGCGATTTACAGAGCATGTTTTGGAGATGTTTGACGGGAACGGCCGAACTTTTTCCAGCAAGGAGGTTCTCGTTTCCTATATCACACATTATCAAATTGTCTAGCTCCTGTGGGGCCTTCTTCTGTACTTCGTGAGAACGAGGCTCACCAGATGTAGTTGTTGGAACGGTAGTGCGGAACGGGCAATATTTGACGAACCATTACCAATAAAATAATTTTATTCTATATCCACTTGCCTTCCATAAAAAACCTTGTTTGTGAATGACTGTCCATTTTTAGCTTTGCAAGACATCTAAACTCAGACGAGGGGGTGAAACTGTCCACATCGCCGAACGGACAGTTCATCATGTAAGGATTTTCAAGCCGGTGACGTCGCATTCAATACAACTTGTCAGGTAGTTTTTCAGGTTCAACAAAGGTGCCCTAAATGTAGTCACTTTTTGTCAGTCCGGTCCTACTCAAAAATGGGGAACTCCTGTCCCCATACAAAGAATAAGTTCCCAGATCAAGAAATTAAATAGTTTGTTCCTGTTTAGGAAACAATTGTTGGGTTTTCTGATTTGGAAACAGTCTCCTGGTTCCCTGATCAGGAAACAGGCCGTGAGTTCCCCATTTAGGAAATAGATCCAGGTTTCCTGGCCGGGGAACTCATTATGTAAATCCCAAGAGTTTGACTTATAAAGTATGGCTGAGGTTCTCTCCTCATCAATGAGAAAGTTTGGTAACAATCCACTACCTGTAGATACACACCTTTTTTTAAAACTTCTTTATTTGCACATCAGCACAGTCAGTAGACTGGTAGTATAGTCATTCAATTTTAAAACTACAACAAGGTGACGAACATGGCAGATGATTAAAAGCAGAAACAAGCAGCCAGAGGATGCTAGTTCCCCCGCCGAAATGGCAGCAGTGGTTTCAGGAGCCGTGTTGGTGTTCGGGTTATAGATGAGGGATACAAGGGCTGCTGGTCATACATAAAGAGGGGTAACAAATAAACTCAGACAGGATCTTCTTTGTTATTCCATTAGTATGCAACCAAGTCATTCTGCTGTACCTGTCAGCCAGATGGAGTTAAAATGCATACCTTCAATGATAAATTGAATAATTGAGCTTTAAGCAACGAAAGCCGGTGAAGAAAATTTGCTTTGCGCGATTTAAGAATAACTGCGCAATATTGACATTTTACAAATGTGTAGCGCAATTTTGAATTGCGAAAACTAAAAACGAAAAAAAACAAAAAAAACGCCGGTAACATCCTTTTCCGGAAATCAACGTTTCTGGCAGTGTCACACGGACATACTGAGCATGTGAATGGCATTCCTTCTCGTGGATTGACAGATTTTCATTCATACTAGTGCTATATGTACACAATAGACATTTATATGATATTTTACGTGAGTGAATGTGCGCATGGCACTTCAGGTTCCGTTTCATAGCACCACTATACGGGCAAACAGAACATGTGTATGGTTTCTCGCTAGTGTGACGCATTTGGTGACTCTTCAGATGTTTTACAAATGTGCTATATTTGCAAAGGGAACATTTGTAAGGTTTCTGACCAGTTTGACACTTTTCGTGATTCTTAAGGCTTACTTTTCTGGCGGTACTATAATGGCACCGTGAACATTGGAATGGCTTTTCAACCTTGTGGGTGATTTGATGACTCTTCAGACATTGCTTCCTGGACGCAAGATACGAACAAAGAGAGCATCTGTATGGCTTCTCGTCAGAGTGCGCAGCACTGAGCAGTGGTATGGCTTTTCTACATGGAGCATCATTTGGTGACTTTTAAAGCTTTCTTTTCAGAAAATGCTAAAACGACAACGCGAACATTTGGGTGATTTTCTTCGGGTCTGGAGTGGTTGACGCTTTGCGCTAACTTTAATAGCAGTGCTAAATGGTTGAATTGAGCATTGGTCCAGATTTTCTCCAGTACATTTTCTTTGCTGTATGTTTAAGTTCCCTTTATCATCACTGCTGTCTGTGTGGTTTTCCGTCCACATGTGCCTTTTCACTTTGTGGTCCCTCGCTTGTGCGTTCTGGATCCATTCTAGGTGAAGAAGTATGCTTTTCTGATTTTAAGATAGCAGGTTTCACATCGGTATTGGAGTACAAGCACACGGGAACAGGGCTGCTGAATACGGGGTCCGTGAGAGTTTTATCTTCAACAGGATGGGTCTGGTCAGCGACTGGAAATGCATGAAAGTCATCCTGGAATAATCACCAAAAAAGGAATAATAACTTATTTATCACGTGACAATATCTGAACACGAATGAGGAATTCAAATCGGAAGATACTTATCAAGTAAGGGTGTGACAGAGCTTTTGTATCATATACATGCAGGTGTATCGTTGTAATTTGTGCAGCAAGGCATACGCTCGAATCAAGTTGTTTAACCTACGATGTCAACAAGGCATACGCTTGAATCAAGTTGTTTAACCTACCATGTCAACAAGGCATACGCTTGAATCAAGTTGTTTAACCTACGATGTCAACAAGGCATACGCTTGAATCAGTTGTTTAACCTACGATGTCAACAAATAACTGTTGTTTCGCGCTCGCTGTTCATCATCATTGTGGAGCTGATCAATCGTATCCCACTCTACAATATACAGTATACATAATATGCGTGCATTATACTTACATGTTCAACTGGCTCTTCGTTAATCCGGTCCACCGGAAGCTTTTCTTTTATAGAGTCCATGTCATATTGGTTTACTGCTTGTCTTTCGATCATGTTCATTGTACATGTTCGACCACTCGGATATTATTCCCTTTCGGCTCGGTTCTATCTTCGATATGAAGCGGCACGTGTTGTAGCTGATTAACTGCGCCAAACGAGAGCAACTCCATATGTCTCCGAATGACACTTCTCGAGTATTGGTCTTCGTTTGATTCCGATCAAAACTAATTTCCCAGAAACACATAGAAAAAGAAAACCAATACTACATGACAAGTGACGCAACTATAATGTTAAAGAATTTGCCATGGATCCCGGTACGCTGTCCGTAGTTAAACTTACCGCGTGGCATTCTTCACGCCCGTTGAGTTTTCATCATAGTCCACGCCCGCTCATCAATCTATTATTGGTTGTCTGCAGACACCCGAATTCCGCGTGTACCGGGATTCGTCGGTATACGGCTGTAACATTTGAGTTGCGTCACCTGTCATTGAGATGGAGATCGAGTAGAGGGGGAGGGGTATTGTAGATCGACAACAAAATCGACGAAGACACCCATTGCTACCCAAGTTACTGTGATATCTCAGCCCATGTTGAAACTTCTTTCATTCACTGTATATCACGCCGAGACTCCGAAGTGGACATATCAGCTGTAGGTCTCCCGTTGCCATTTAGACCGCCCCGAGATGAAAGGCCGGAGGAAACACTGGCAGAATCAAAGGAATTTTCAATTCATTCAAATATATATTTTATCGCCTGATAAGAGAGAAACACGGAGAGGACAATGGGATCCGACATACATTCTATGCGACGTACTGTACCAGACGTTCGGCGGATGAGAACTGTAGATGAGAACTGTAAATACCACACCAACAATGCGCGAGGTCAAATAACTTCGACGGTATAGGCCAAGCAATTGCGAATGCCTTGCCCCCCGGGGGGGGGGGGGGTCTTCGTATGCGTCGAAGAATGAACCTGCGAAATGGAACATGCGCTGAGTGGATGTTGTACGGCTCCGTTTCATGCTTCGTCTGGTATGCATGCAGTGTTGCCACTTGGGATTTCATTTCATTGCAACCAAAACTGACTACGGTTTGTTACGAGGAACATGTGAAAAGCGCAGGCGTACTCGGCAGACCATGCAGGAAAATCGTTCATTAATAAATGTACGTGAGGTACCGAGGGCTACGTGGTTTATAAATGCCGAATCATTTTTGTATTATTATTTTTTACAACAGTTGTGGCTAACACGTTGTATGTCCGTGATAGCAGCAAATACAAATCAGCCCTGCTGTCTTTTCTGGTTGCATCCGAATGAATGAATGTTTATTCTCGTTCTCTGATACAGAACATTGAGAAACGAGAAACAATCAATACAATAAAGCAATGTTGAGAAACATGGGAGGAACCCATCCGAAGATTTATAATATTGCTGAATATAGTCACACATACATGTGAGATTAAATCATAAAATAATACTTAAATAAAGAGATAAAATAAATCGAAAAGTTACTGACATGGCAAACCCAGAATGTACTTCATAGATTAGGCAGCTCAACTTACAACTCATTTTATAATGCTGCCTGACATACAAAAAAGACAGCGAATGGGAAAAATATGTTTGTAGAAAAGGATCTACCAGAAAATGTAAAATAAACATAAACAAATATGTCCGCTCTGGTTATGTCACAGTGACATATACTAAAACTGCATATTTGGTCTATCACGTGGTTAGACTTTCAGATTGTTTTTGCTATTATCTCTATAACAAATACATAATGGATTAGGTAATAATTCTGAAGTGTGAAATAAAATTATCTTCTTGAAAATGCTGGTACACATGCGGCTAGGCGGCGCGCGTCATACTAGGCAATGTTTTGTCGTGCTTGGTCAATGTTTGAGTCAAATTGATCCCTGGTCAAACGTCCACAGTGCTGATGAGTATGCTGAGTAGGGGTCGACTTCTTCTCTACGGAATCAAAATAGATTCGCCAGCAAATATCAACTTGCACTAAGACGCTCAGGGTGTAGTGATGCATAAACCAAAGTTACTCGATATAACGATATCGCATTAATTGTACTGGTGCACTAAAGACTAGAATATATATAATCACACATGTTTGGTAAAAAAGGTTTAAAGAAAGCTCGTGTGAAACACGGGAGAAAAGCATTTTCCCCGAATACATGTTTGACACATAATTGGGTCCTCACAAGGCTTCAGATCTCCCCAAATTGGGCACACCCTCCGTTAGGTGTGGGAATGTCTTTTCAGGATGAGACAGATGGAGGCATATACTCCTGGGGATTAGCAATCGGGAATCATCCCTAGTAGTACTACCGCTGAGAATCGATTTTTTTGTCAATGGGCGAACCCAGTGTGAGCCAACATCAACTTTATTTTGTGCTTCCCGTGCCTGCAGACATAACAAAATTGAATATCAGAATAAAAAGAAATTTTCAAATTGCCCCATTTGTTGCTACTCAAGTTTGCACATAAAAATTTCCACCTTTTTTTTCTTAATTCCTGGTTGCATGAATTAGGCTGTAGTATTCTATATGAAACAATGACGGCGAACAAAAATGTCACACAACAAACATAAATACCTTTCACGATAATTTTTCACTGGATGTCAGCGAATTATTGTTGTTGTAAAATGCTGCTAATAAAACTTAGTTCATGTTATATCATAATATACAGTATATAACCTTGGAAAAATAGGTTGTCAACTGGGATAGTCTTCTAGTCAGTCACCAATTGATAGACGGACAGAAAGATGACATGGACAATTCGGTTCCATTTGAGGCATCATGACACATTATCGTTGAAGTCCAAATATTCTGTTAAAATGCACCAGAACACACCGTTTTACTTACATATAAAAAATTCCCATATAGGACGTGCGATATAACAGGCATGTAGAAGTTCCACTTTGAAAATCATTCTACTTTTTCAGCCTAAAAATATGTATCAACAGTTGTAACTATGCTGTCAAAATGCAACGGTATGTTCCATTTCATATATCGAGTTCAAATAAATTCTAGAGAGCTTCACATACAAAAAAGAGCATTATCCGAGTGATAATTTGTGATTTTACTCATTGACAAAATGCATCTCCAGACATGTGGAAGCACAGGGTTTCACAGCCACTGGAAAACTGTAATTGAGATAGCCATACCAATGAACAGGATCAAATTATTATATCAGTATTGGAGAGAGAAGTGGCACTGCTTCTGGAAAAAAAGTGATTACTTTGTTGATACAAGCAGTCTACAAACCTCTGTGTGTAAAGTGCATTATGCAATAAGTCCACCACTTCAGTTTTTACCATCTGAATGGTTAACATACAGGCAATACAATATACAGGCCTACAAGGTAAAGGGGAATATCAGTGTTACATTCCTTGTAATTCTCTATACGGTATCACATCATACTGATGGCAGTATGGCAGCAAATTAATTCCTTTGAAGTCCTTGCTGTGCCTAACATTTTTTGCTACTCAAGTTTGCACATAAAAATTTCCACCTTTTTTTTTCTTAATTCCTGGTTGCATGAATTAGGCTGTAGTATTCTATATGAAACAATGACGGCGAACAAAAATGTCACACAACAAACATAAATACCTTTCACGATAATTTTTCACTGGATGTCAGCGAATTATTGTTGTTGTAAAATGCTGCTAATAGAACTTAGGCAATACCGACCTTCAACATAAATCGGGAACCTTCAATGGCGTGGTCCATCACTGTGTCATGGTATCCATATTGCGACAGTGATATGGTATGTCAGAGCTTGGAAATGGTGGATGTTTTACCAGCTCAGCCGATACGGCATGGTTTTAAGCTACTGTTGGAGCATGAGGCTGTTGGAACATAAGCAAGCTTTGGTAGATTGGCCTGAAAGACCACAGCCACAACGATGATGATGAGGATTTCATGTTATATCATAATATACAGTATATAACCTTGGAAAAATAGGTTGTCAACTTGGATAGGCTTCTAGTCAGTCAACAATTGATAGACGGACAGACAGATGACATGGACAATTCAGTTTCATTTGACAGATTTCATGACAGATTATCTTTAAAGTCCAAATATTGACAAAATGCATCAGAACACACAATTTTACTTGACATAAAAATTTCCCAGATAGGAAGTGCCATGTAGCAGGCATGTAGAAGTTCCACTTTAAAAATCTTTCTACTTTTTCAGTCTAAAAATAAGTATGTTCCATTTCATATCTTGAGTTCAAATAAATTCTAGAGACCTCCACATATAAAAAAAGAGCATTATCCGAGTGATAATTTGTGATTTTACTCCTTGACAAAATGCATCTCCAGGCATGTGGAAGCACAGGGCTTCACAACCACTGGAGATTGAAGAAATGCAAATGAGATAGCCATACCAATGAACAGGATTCTTATATCCGTATTGGAGAGAGAAGTAGCACTGTTTCTG
>JAVTVY010054386.1:0-31740 GCA_036873755.1 Hanleya hanleyi | reverse complement strand
ACTTTGGATAAGGCAGAGAGCCGTACCGTATCCAAGTTTGTGCAGGATGTGTGGACCATTAGAGGGGATATTGAGGGGTTAGGGGAGGCAGAGCTGCTGTAGAATGTTAATGTGATAAGACTGGTGCAATGTGAAGGATTACTTTGGGAAATTTCTCAACAGTGGAAAGCTGAAGAGGACGGAGAACAATAGGATACTTGAACATTTAGGACACAAGGACGAGGATTACTAGGGTGTTGGGAGCATGAACAATTACTGAAGAAAGTGGGTTGGAGAGAAATTCGATGGGTGATACATGTATATTTTAAATTTTGAGTGGATAAGGGGGATGAGTGGCTATCGGGAGATTTAATTGTGAGTGTCCATGGTGATAATTGGCCAAAGTTGCCACTAGAATCGGTCCGATAAGAGAGAATGAGAGGGCTTGACCGATGGAAATATTATGCGATACTTCTGTAGTTATGGGAAAAGAAAGTATATTGTTTAATAAGAATGTGGAGATTACACAGTGTCTATGTCACACTGTTAAGAGGGATCACGTGTAGGGCAGGTTGGGGGGAAACGGGTTGCACGGCGTGTTCGCACGACCAGTGCCCATCCATCAATATGTAGCTATGGCTAATAATACAATCGGAAAGGGAAGAAATTCAAGTGGACAAACATGGACTGAAATGGAGACTCACGTATGCCAAGTTTTCTTCAGATTCTTTGTTCCAATTTAGGACCTGTAAGTGTACCAATAACTTGGAAAAAATGCAGCAACCTGAGTTACGATAACCCTCGGCAATACTAAAAATAAGACTTGTAAATCCATTCGGTAAAGAGAATATAGGTCAGTGATAGAGATTTGACGGTAGAAACTTTGACGCTAATTTTCGCCGCTTGTGTCTAATGAAGCGTTTCCAATTATCGTTCGAGAATAGATCGTTTATTTCGTCAAATTTGATCGAAGTCGCGATTCTCCATGCGCGGTGGACAGTGGTATACCATTTGAACGGTAATGTTATGCATTTGCACAAAACCGATGATTCATCTGAACCAAACGCAACGAATTCCTCCATGAACAATAACACTGGATTTACCGTCTGGCTGGTTTCGTTACATTTCCCTAATGCTCACTGGAGACTTTCACCAGTAGCTAACGGTTTGTTGAGCATGTCCTGATTGTGAAACCAGAATAGTATCACTGAGGACGTGCACAATCTGATGTAGCTACCCGGAATCGCTAGAACATACAGCAGTTGCTTGTTGATAATTAATCAACATTTGCTTGTTGATAATTAATCAACATTTGCTTGTTGATAATTAATCAACAAAAGAAATTTTATATGCATACGGAGAGAATTGGAATACCACAGCAAACACTGCTCGTCCTGGATTGTCTTTGCGTTCGATCTCACACTTCAGATGATGGTATGTCTATTTTTTTGCTCGCTGTGATTCACCTGATTGTTTACATATGGGTTTATATAAAGCCTGTCATCTCTGTATTTAATGAACGCTGTTGCTGAGCAATTTTAACTTTAAAATCCTTTTAATACAAAATGGAGATGAAACTTCAATCGATTTCAATTTCACCAGCGTTGCAAAATCGACCAAAAGAATCTCCAAATTTCTCTGTTACGCCAATAAATGATTGCTTTCTTCAACTAGATAAAATCTAGATTCAGTGGATCAAAAGGTATTTCTACAGAAAAACGAGTACTCATTCAATGAACAAATATTGGAGAATTTTCTAAAAAAAATTTTTTTTTTGAAAATCGCATTATTCCCCCTGGGACGACTTAGTAAAACGTTGCATCTCTCCCTCTGTCAGCCTTTGCCGAATAGCCCAAGCAAAGGAATTGATTTCTTCTTTCAAGTCGCAAAATATTATTTTAGAGGGCAAAAACTGTTTTTGTTTTTTAGCCAAAGCGGAGGAAAAATTGGAAGATCAATTTCATGCACTTAACCTGAATGAAATTTGTCTGAAGTTTTGACCGGAATAATTTTTTTTATTGTTTACCTAGAAATTCAACAAATAAACATTTAAATAGCATGTGGGATTGCAGTTGTATTGCCTAAACAAAAGCGAATATCACGATTAAGCAGTACGTATCTGGGGCATACTAAACCAACATAAAATGCTACTCTTATAAAAGAAAATAACACCGATTGTCATTAATCAGTCAAAGACATGAAAAGACAACTGCTGAAAATGAAGTAATTGATGGACGAATTAAGTATGTCAGTTCCAGCAAATCCGTCGTTGTAAAACGGATGTAGCTAATCACAAATTAACGGTCGTCCTGTACACTTCCACGCTACATCCTCTGTATCACTGGAATATCGTCCATTTCCTGATGGAGTGCTCGGGTCAGATCTTGTGTTGTCTGCATTGCGGGATTCCTAGCTGTAACGTATGTAACATAAGTGTTTAGGTACAGCAATAACTACATTTCAAATCTTCTAATTGTTTCATTCTGAAACTGGCGGCGCAGGTTTATAATAGCTCAACTGGAAACAAATCCATGTAGAACCACAGAGGCATTCAAACATACGGTGTAAACAGGACTCTGGCTGAAGATGTTTTCCTGCTCTTTTAACTAACGGTCATTCGTAAAGTAGGCCACTGAGGATATGTTCAATCAATGAAATTTCCCCCATTTACAGCCGTTTGCACGTCAAATTTAATTAATTGATAGACAGTTGGCCTCTTAATCTGGACCACGTTTTATTAATAAATGAACCTACCAGGAGAACCTTGCTGGAGGGAGGACCATCACTTTCTGTCTTTGAGAACCTTTCCCAGAGTAATGAGTGTATGCACGTTCTTAGGCGATATAAACGAGTGTTTCTGTTTAGGACTAATCGAACCAGTAATTAAGATAAATCGACTGGATGTTTGCCAAACCCTAACTATAAACGACCAAATCCTCTTATACTCGTCAACTGACAGATACACCGAACAGTATATTTGGCTCGATATTTGGATATCTTCCAACGAAATTATATACCTGCTATTTTTATATGGCAAAATGAATGAAAATCATAGGTATAAAATAAGCCGAAAAAGAAAAAGAGATAAAAAAAAGTCAGAAAATCATTATTGAAAATAAAGTTTCAATTCAAAGCGCCACTGATTCAACCAGGGATTTTGGTGAGACATTTTAGAGGTTGAGAAAATAGACGACGTCTTGGCGACTAAAAACAATAATATGACTCCACGGGAAAGCCTCCCTCGGTACCTCACATTCAGACTAGAATACGGATGTTTCCAAAGACGGAGAATTAGACGCAGATATATCTGGTAGACCTTGTGAAAATAAATTCTAGTTGGTCTGAAAGGCGCCACATCTTTCCGCTTTGTAACACGGCTAGGAAATTTTCCGAAAACCAAACCGGAGATCAACGTCGCAATATACTCAACAAATTAGTCTCCCGTAACTTTAGAAACGGGTTGGGTATTGGCAATCTTGGTCGATGAGATGTTTGACGGAGCCAACACCAGACATCAGGGATAGATGTTCCCAGACTAATCACAAACGTCTAACGGGAGCTTCAAATCGTTCTCCTCTTGACAAAATTGGTGTTGTAACAGGGCATTCATTGCTTAGTCTAATAGTTTAGATTCAATGATAGCCAGATCTGTGATGGTTACAAGAAGAAATGACTCCACCCTTCAATGTAGTATCCCCTCTTAAATTTCAAAAATATGGGTTTCAGTTTTTTTTAAAGCAATATCCACTATCTGCGAAAGCTAGTGACCATTAACAGTAGTCGTAAAGGTGTCAGCCTTTGTTCTTCAATTATACTACACAGACTAACACGGCTACCTCCGATTTGTATTTCACTTCAGGTATTCGTGTCGTCTTGGAATAAAATTTGAACATTTCAGATAGGCCTCATTTACCTCTGAAATTTTAGTCTTTCTTACAGTGTACAGTTCGTTTTTACATCGTTGACAATGTATGCATGGCTTGTTGTAAGGGTGGGAGAAGAAATATTTTACAATCTTGGTCATCATTTAGTATTACTAATCTAAGGTATCTAATTATCAGGGAAGTTAAGCATTTAAAACTGTGTCCGGTAATTGCCTCACATGTCTGCGATCCTTTCAGTCAGAGACCCGAAATTTCAACTACACTATGGGCGTCAGTAGATCATTTCCATTTCAATAATCAAAATACCTATTTGTGTGACACTGTGAGTACCAACAACCAAAGCTAATCATACCCTTCATCACAGGGATAATTGGTTCCTGTGAGGTTTTTAAATTTCAGTACGCTGGCATTTCCCACCACCTTCATATGTTGCAATTTATTAGCACCTAAAAATAGAATGTATAAACTCAATATAAATCAATAGGAGCGATATGCAGGAGATGGGGAAAAATGACGACGTCTGGCGACAAAAAGTAATCATATGACTCTACAGAAAAACTTCCCTACGGACCTCACATTCGGGTCCGAGAATACGGTGGATTATCGTATGTAGTCTTAGTATCACAGCCGCGCTATCATTGCAGCTGTTCATGTGGAGACTATCAAGTATCCACACGGCCACTAGCACCGGATTAAGCGGAATTACACACGCTAGCTCGGGAGATGTGCTTTAACAAGTGACTCATCTGATGTTATTACTTGAGGATCGAGGACTTGTGATGGAGTAAACGCTTCAACATGGGGTAAATCTGGTAAATGCAAGAGTACCCAGAAAAACTAACCTGCAATGCTCGACGTCATACAACTTAAATTTTCCACCAAAACAATAACCCTACAATTTGGCGGCTATTTTATAACAATATATAATATAACACATAATATAACGCATATAATTTGGTGTTATTATTTGCTCTGCAAACGCCAGTAGTTTCCAATGAATTTAGAAGCACGTCCATGTCTACGACTGGCCGAGGCCAGATTACTGGTACATATACAAATATGGCTAACAAGTGCATAAACTTGGACTGAGATGGAGTCAAGAATTTCAAATATCATTCGGATTCTTTGTTCCAATTTAGGTCTCGTAAATATGCCAATAAACAATGTAGTATTGGATAAGTTACGATCATGCTCGATTATACTTAAGAACATGAGTAATTGTACAATTGTACAATACCAACTATCGGATCAGAGCCCTGATTGCCACTTCCTGTTTATCTCCAGGCTCTTTGCGCAATTCCCCCATTCATTCGGTTAAGAGAATATAGGTCAGTAATACGGATTTGACGATAGAAATTTGGCCTTTGACGCTAAATTTGTCACTTGTCTAATGAAGCGTTTCCAATTATGGTTCGAGAATAGATAGTTAATTTCGTCAAATTTTTAGTCGAAGTCGCGATTCTCCATGCGCCATGGAATGTTTTTTCTTCATAATAAATAATTTAATCACGTTCGCCGTACGAATCGTTTTTTTTCTCTAGGCAATCGTTTTTCAATCGTATATAGTTCCCAGTTCGCGTTCGACGGCAACACGACCCTCTGTGCCATATATCACTTCGACTCACGATGATCTCGGGTTTTGGAAAAAAAGCCGATTCCCTCGCGATCGATTAATCAGGATCACGAACGTATCAGGTACGGTTAACTTATTAAAAGAAAAAACATATCGCGAGAGAATAGTTCTACCGAAAAGAATACATATTTTTTCTTAGTTTTTTCTCTCGATATTCTCACGACTGATGGTTTTTCATTCAAGAAAATTGAAGAAAAATCGCGATTGAAGGAAAAACCATCAACGGGAACGCTGCCTAATTTCGTTTTAACGGGGTTGGACGTTTAATATATTAACTATATAGTGATCATTTTGGAGAATTGGAGCAATAGTTAACAGGTGGGAAAAATTGACCAAGTTTGATGACTAAGGAGCAATCATATGACTCTGCAGGAAATCTTCCCTCGGCACCTCACCTTCATATCCGAGAATACGGTGGATTCTCGGACGTAGCCTTAGCATCTCAGCCGCGCTTTTATTGCAGATGTTTATGTGGAGACTACTAAGCATCCACACGGCCCCTAGCACCGGCTTACGCGGAATTAGATATGCTAGCTCAGGAACTGTGAGGTCAGATCAGCTCAAAAAATAACCCACCTGATGTTATTTGACAACACACCAAATACAAACGTCTAGTTTGTCATTCAGTATTCCATTAAAGAATGAAACATGAAACGCTGATGATGAAGAATATCAGAAAATAATACTAGTAAGCGTTGGGATCCACCGATTAACTTGGCATAATGCGGAAGGAGGGTGACTTTGAAAACATTAGCCAAAAGCAATTTGTAGATCAATATTTCGAATAAAATTTATTCATGTCATCGTTAGGAACGGTAGTTTGTATATTTGTATCAAATACCGCTCAAGCAGGTTCTAGCCGCCGTGTGGTCATGACATTCAAAAGCAATTTGTAGATCAATATTTCGAATTATATTTATTCATGTCATCGTCAGGAATGGTAGTTTGTATATTTGTATCAAATACCGCCTAAGCGGTTTCTAGCTGCCGAGCGGTCATGACATTGTCGATGTCCACATGCATGAAAATCCACAATAAAAGCACATCTGAGATACAAATAATCACAGGGATCATTTTTGTTCTTGTGATCATTTTAGATATGCAGCCAGAATACTGAAATGTGGGACCATGTGACTGCTTTATATTGCGCCGGCATCTTATCCCACCACATTAGGATGTTGCATTTAAATCAGTTATGCCTCTGAAGTCCTGATGGACAACGATTGTTTATCGAATATCTCATCTGAATCCGGTCAATAATGTTCACTCTGTCATTTACGGTGACGGTTTTATATAATTTCTTGTCTCAAAGTTGTATGTGTTTCTTTGTGTCAGGAGATACCTGGCGATCTCTAGCTTCAAAGTGGTAGTTAAAGGCAGGAATAATACACCTTACTCCCCATCTATACCCTCTGCAAGCAATCTCATTATATTAATTAATTTATAGACGATTGGTTCAGCAATTCAGATCAGATAGTCCAATAAATAAAACTACAGGGACTATTGTTAGAGGAAGGACCACTACATTCTGAGGAAATGATCCAAGATTAATTGACGTATGCACTATCGGAGACCAGAGCCAGGAGTGTTTAATTTAGCTCTGTTTAGATTTAATCAAAGCATCAATTAGGATTTATTGCCTGGAATGTTTGCCAAACACTAACTGAGCGTCGATGTATGTTAGCCTCGTTAACTAACGCAGGAGGCGAATTGTAGTATTGCGATATTCCTTTGGCGCTAATTTTGTCGCTTGTGTCTAATGAATCGTTTCTAATTATCGTTCGAGAATAAAGCGTTTATCTTTTGTATGAATTTCTTGTTCTCTCTGTAATCGTTTTCCAATAGAAAAAAAAAATCTGGAATAAAAAGCGATATCGTGACTCGATGAGTTTTTTCATCGAGAAAAACAATTGGAAAACAGCACTAAGAAATGATTGTGGCTTATAGGCGAATTAGTGCGGCAAGGTTCACCCGGAATGACATGCATATACTGTACCACAAATACATGTGTTTACTATCAATATAAAAGAATTGTCGAGACTATTCTTATAATCAATTAAAATAGCTTGAACGTGATTTTTCAACTTAACATGTTGCATTTAGAACAAGTATCTCTCTGAAATTCTGATTCTGATTGACAACGAACGTTTATTAAATTAATGTTCACCCTGTCATCTCCGGTGACGGTTTTATGTGATTTGTTGTCTCTGTGTTCCTCTGTGCCAGACGATACTTAAGCATGTATTCTTGCTTTGAAGTGGTAGTTAAAGGCAGAAATAATATACCTTACTCTCCATCTATAATCTGTGCAAGAAATCTCAAGAAATTAATTAATTTATAGACGATTGGCTCAGCAACTCAGATCAGATAGGCCAATAAATAAAACTACAGGACAATCTCGTTAGAGGGAGAACCACCACATTCTGAGGAAATGATCCAATATTAATTGACGTAGGCACTATCTGAGACCAGAACCAGGAGTGTTTAATTTAGCTCTTTTTAGATCTGATCAAAGCATCACTTAAGATTCATTATCTGGAATGTTGCCAAACAGTAACAATTAAGTGTCGAGTATGTTAACTGACGCAGGCGTCCACTTTTTGTAGCGCGATAGTTAGATCTCTTACAACGGCGGTATGTAGTATACATTAAGGCTCAAATAGGTGAATGGCAATACAACTGTAAGGTTATGTGGAACTAAGTATTTCTCCTATCCCTGTCAAGTCACATTATTTCATGACAAAATAATGGCACCTAAACTAAACAAACTATAATATAATATTCCATATTCATATTAACTGAAATACCAGTTAATGCATTGATAACATGACCATCTGATCGTATTTCGTCACCAACACAAAGTGTCAATCGGAAGTCATGTGGACAGTCGTATCGTATTTCACCTAAGCATAGGCTAGAAGTATATTAGAAACGTTGTAGGTAGTTCTGTACATCATGCACCCGCAAGGTTGTCCCCTTGGGCGGTCTACGTTTAACTGAAATTAGCGAGAGAGGTTTTGGTGGGCACTGGTGTACCATTTGAACCGTAATGATACATTTGCATATAGCCATTAAACCAATAATTGGATCTTCCTGATGATTCTTCAGAGCCAACATACAACGAATTCCTCCGTGAGCAATAACACTGGATTTTCTGTCTGCTTGGTTTCGTAATTTTCCCTAATGCTCACTAAACTAGAGACGTTCGCCAGTATTTAACGGTTTGTTGAGCATGGCCTGTTTGTAAAACCAGAATGGTATCGCTTGTGACGAGCAAAAGCTGATGTAACTTCCCGAATTCGCTCGAATATAGAACAGTTGCTTGTTGATATTTAATCACCATAAGAAAACATTATATATGCACACGGGGAGAATTCCAAATATCGACATGAACATTGCTCGTCCTGGATTGTCATTGCGTTCGATGTGACAGTTAATATGCTGGTGTGACCTATTTGCTAACTGATTCATCTGATGTTTTGCATATAGGTTATAGATCATGTCATCTCAAGCCATCGAAAAAAAACGTATGCTGCTATTGGCGAACGTTGTTGCTGAGCAATTTTAATTTCGAACTGCACATGAAGCTGAAACTGCAATCGATTTCAATTTCACCAGCATTGTAAAGTCGACTAATTGTCATACTTATCTAAAATTCTCTATGACGCCAGTAAATGATTTGTTTCTTTAACCAGATAAAATCTAGATTCAGTGGACCAAAACGTATTTCTACAGAAAAAACGAGTACTCGTTCAGTGAACAAATGTTGGAGAATTTTCTTTAAAAAAAATTCTTTTGAATACCGCATTATTTCCCCTGGGATGACTTAGTTTAGTTTGCATATCGCCTCTGTCATCTTTTGCCGAATAGACCGAGCTCAGGAATTGATTTCCTCTTTCAAGACTCAAAATAGTATTTTTGCGGGCAAAAGCAGTGTTTATGTTTTTTAGCCAAAGCGAAGGAAGTATTGGAAGATCAATTTCATGCACTTAACCCCAATGAAATTTGTCTGCAGGTTTGCCCGGCATCATTTGTTTATTGTTTACCTAGAAATTTAAGTATTGAAGCGATATGCAAGTGGTAGAAAAACTAATAACCTTTAAGTAAAATATGAGAGTTGTCATGGTATTGCAGTATAAAATTAGACACTGAAGATAGTTCTAGAACAATAGAGCTGATGTAAACTTGTTTACATTCTGTTCTGTGGATATAATCATAGAATTTTCTCGAAGTCGTGACCGATTTATCACAAGTAAATTGCAAATGGCCGATACACGAAGAGACCCGTATGACGCGGGTAATTTGGCCACAGTGCCATCTACACGTAGGCTGGTATACATACTGTTTTGTGGGTTAATCATTTCGAGCTTTCTAGAAGCTGTTGTGATTGGATCTGGATTAGATCATACGTCAAGGCTGTACCGGTGGAAGTTTCTTGTTTTGGTAGAATAATCTCGAATGCCAGATAGAGTATAAATAGCCCGACGTTCATGTGATCGAGGAGGGATTCTAACTGGCTTCTATGCGGGTGCATTAGATTGTGCTACTATCTGGATATTACCTTAGCCTGAGATTACTGCCTGTTGGAATTGAACTGAAGGAAACTGGACAACAGCTGAGCGGTGTTGGAGTATCGAAGTACAGAAACGCGATTTCTGCGCGTCGGCACGGACTGTATAGAGATTTGCACGTCAACACGAACTGTGAAGAATACACCCGTATAGCATTGAACAGTTAGACTTTATTTGACATTTATTCGCTGTATTGACCTTACTTAATTTGTATATGATTTTAGTATTGTAAATAAATATATAATTGTTAATCCTTGACATAAAAGTTTCCTGTTGCGTTTGCGTCAATGTATGGACGATTGGCTTCTTAATGAGAACCGCGTTTTATTAATAAATGAACCTACCCGGAGAACTTTGTTTCAGGAAGGACCATTACTTTCTGTCTTTGAGAACTCTTCCGAGATTAATGGGTGAATGCACGATCTAAGGCGATATAAATGAGTGTTTAATTTGGCTCTATTTGGGAATGATCGAACCAATAATTAAGATATAACGCCTGGATCTTTGCCCAAATCATCTTATCCTCGTCAACTGACAGATACAGTGAACAGTATATTTGGCTCGATATCTGGACATCTTCCAACGAAAGTATATACCACACATTTTGGTATGGCAAAATCATAAGCTTTAAAATACAGCGAAGAAAGGGAATGAGAGAGCGGTTCCTCGCGCAAGGCAATACAATACAAGCGTCTAGTTCGCCATTCAATATTAAACCCTTGTCCATTAATAATTTCCGCGTCCATGATCCAGAGACTAAAATGCAACCATATGACTCAACGGGAAAGCCTCCCTCGATACCCTACATTCACCCCACTAGGATAGCGAGGTTTCTAGAACCGCGAATTAGTCGCAGATATATATAAGAAAACATGCGAAAATAAATTCTAGTTGGTCCGAATGGCGCCACATCTTTTCGGTTTATATTGGCAGACTAACATGTCTAGGCAAATCTTCCGAGAACCAAACCCGAGATCAACATCACAATATACTCGACAATCAGCCTCCCGTAACTTTAGAAACGGGTTGGGTATTGGCACCTGGTCGATGAGGTGTTTGGCGGAGACAACACCAGACGTCAGGGATAAACGTTTTCACACTAATTCCAAACTTCTAAAGGAATATTTAGAAGCTTCAAATGGTTCTCCTCTCGAGAGAAAAAGGCGTTGTAACAGGGCACTGATCACTTATTCTAATAGCTGAGACTCATTGATAACCTGCTCTGTGATTGTATCAAGGAGAAATGATTCCACACTTCAATGGACGATCCCCTCTTCAATTTCAAAATCGTGGGTTAAAGTTTTATGAAAGCAAACATACACTATCTGCGAAAGCTGGTGAGTAGAAAGCCAGTTATCATTATAAGTAGTCATTAAAGGTGTCAGCCTTTATTCTACATTTATACTACACAGAACACACCTACCCCGGATTTGTATTTCACCTCAGTTATTCGTATCGTCTTAGGATATAATCTCGACAAAAATGAATTTTAGTCAGGACTCATCTACATCTGTAATGTAAGTTTTTCTTGCAGTGTACAGTTCGTATTGACAATGTGTGGCTTGTTATGATGATGGAAAAAGCAATATTTGACAATCTTGGTCATCACTTATTATTACTAGCATAAGGTGCCTGATTATCTGGGCAAGATAAACTGTGTGACCGGTAATTGCCACACATGTCTCTGAGCCGCCCAGTTAGATACCCGAAATTTCAACTACAATATGGGCTTCAACTGATAATTTCCACGTCAGTAATAGAAATACATATTTGTGTGACACTGTGAGTACCAACAACCAAAGCTAATCATACAACTCATCACAGAAATAATTAGTTCCTGCGATTCCTCAGAATATTGGCTTGTGGGTTCATTTGTCTCCGTCTTAGTACGCTGGCATTTTCCACCACATTTATACATTGCGATTTATTAGCACCCATGAATTAGAATGTATCAGAATGTCACCATCCGATATAGCTGATCTTCTTGCTGTGGACAATCGCTATATATGCAGTGAAGGATATATAACCACCCTCACTGGATTTAGAGGAAAGTGCAGATGGCCCTTGTCGCACATTTTCTTTAGACCGATATCTCTATAAAAATTAAGCGGGTCTTCTTCTCTCGTTGACTTTACGACAAAAGAGATGATTATATTTTCCACGTTGTAAACTATCCCTATCTGAATAAAAAATTGTTGACCATTTTAACCTAGTTAGGCTAGTTTTATGTATACTATGATTTATCCTTAATTTGGGGCTAATGTTATTATATGAATTAGGAATTTGGAATATGGACGCGGAAATTCTTTAATGGACGACGGCTGAGTATTGAATGGCGGATTAGACTCTTGTATTATCAACTCAATACTTGTAATCAACAACCAATTGCTCGACAAACGCCATTATTATCCTGGGGAAGGGAAAAAGTTCAAATGGTCAAACGTGGACTGAAATGGAGTCTGAACTATTTCAATTATTATTCGGATTCTTTGTTCCAATTTAGGTCTCGTAAATATGCCAATAATTTAAGATCCCGCTCGACTTTACACGAGTACATGACTTGTGAATGGGGGCCTTGCACAAAACCAACTATCCAATCAGATTCCTAGATTGTCACTTCCTGTTTGTCAATGTGACCCATTTAACCAACCGACAGAATTGCTACTTCCTGTTGATCTCCTGGCTTTCCCCATTCATTCGGAAAGAGAATATATGTCAGTGATACGGATGTGAGGATAGAAACTTTGACTCTAATTTTCGTCGCTCATGATTAATGAAGCGTTTCCAATTATCGTTCTAGTATAAATCGTTTATTTCTTCAAAATTTTCTCGAAGCCGCGATTCTCCATGCGCGCGAGAAAATTGTTTTTTCTTCTTCTTGATAAATGATTGATTTGATTTTTTATTTCGCGGCGATCATTTTTCTATCGAAAAAAAATCATCTCAAAAATCGATATCGTGACTCGATTGCCTTTTCATCGAGAAACTAATAGACTGATTGAAAAAAAAGACCATTACAAAACGATTGTGGATTATAGGCGACTTAGTGCGCCAAGGTTCACTCTGAATAATACGCATATACTTTGATGTGCAACAAACTTATAGGTGTTTACTATGCATATAAAAACACTGTCGTCAATATTCTTATTATCAATAAAAATAACTTGATCGTGATTTTTGTCAAACTTATTTACGTCTGAATGGTTTGAAGTTTTAAGTGCTCGACTGTACCAAATCGTGAATGGAAACTTCTTCCTAATATATGTTTACTATAATAGTATATACTATGCATTTTACATACACTATTTTTGACTTTAGATTTATATCATAAATTTTCTGATAATGCATCATGATCAGCGATCAACTCAACTTCAGTTCTGACCTAAAGGGGGAAAAATATCATCCTATATTTCTATCCCAAGTTACATGAATATAGGAGGAAATTACTTGTAGTGTGAAGGGATTGACATTAACACACTGCCATCCAACACAATTATTACATACACCTGTAATATAGGCATACGCGCTTATTTAACATGAAGACGTCGCCAAAGTATCGAGGCACGCTTTAGAATATGTGTATAGATGTTTTCAACATATACTCTGCTTCGGCATGCAGGTGACTATAAATCAGTACTAAATGCGGTTCCCAGTTCGCGGATCTAGCTGCGTGCCATGACAACACGGCCTCTGTGCCATATATCACTTCGCCTCACGATGGTCTCATGTCTCGGAAAAAACCCCGGTTCCCTCGCGATCGGACTGTTCGTTTACTGGTAAACGATTAAATTTTTTTTCGCGATAGAATGTTTTCTTCCAAAAAGAGTACAATTCTTTTCTCAGTTTTTTTCTCAACATACTCATGACTGATTCACGACGGATTCGTTTTTCAATCGAAAAAATTGAAGAAATATCAACGATCAACGGGAACGCTCCCTAGTTTCGTTTTACCAGGGTGAGACGTATGAACACCGTTTTCATACTTTATCTACATATTGTTCGTAGGGCTAGTAGAAACCGTGACTGAGCTACAATGTACTCCATGAAATGAAACACAAGCGTCTAGTCTGTCATCCAGTATTCCATTAAATAATTTAGTAATGAAACATGAAACGTTGATGACGAAGTATTTCAGAAAACGATACTGGTTAGCGGAGAAGGTTGACTTCGAAAATATTAGCCAAAAGCAATTTGTAAGTCAATATTTTGACATAAATTTATTGTCATAGTCAGGAGTGGCAGTTTGTATGTTTGTATCTGATATCGACTCTGGGCACCGTGTCATTCAAGATGTCAATATGAACATCTACAATAAAAGCGTGGCTGAGATACAAGTTATCACGATGATAACTTTTGTGCTTGTGATCTTTTTAGATATACGGCCAGAGTACTGACATGTGGGACCATTTGACTGCTTTATTTGCGCCGGCATCTTATACCACCACATTAGGATGTTGCATTTAAATTAATTGTGTCTCTGAAGTTCTGATGGACAACGATTGTTTACCGAATATCCCATCTGACTCGGTCATTAATGTTCACTCTGTCATTTACGGTGACGGTTTATATAATTTCTTGTCTCAAAGTTGTGTGTGTTTCTCTGTGTCAGGCGATACCTTTACAGGTTCCCTAGCTTCCAAGTGGTAGTTAAAGGCAGGAATAATACACCTTATTCCCCATCTATATCCTCTGCAATAGAGTCTCATTATATTAATTAATTTATAGACGATTGGCTCGGCAATTCAGATCAGATAGACCAATAAATAAAACTACAGGGACTATCTTGTTAGAGGAAGGACCACCACATTCTGAGGAAATGGGCCAAGATTAATTGACGTATGCACTATCTGAGACCCGAGCCAGGAGTGTTTAATTTAGCTCAGTTTAGATTTAATCAAAGCATCAATTAGGATTTATTACCTGGAATGTTGCCAAACACTAACAACTGAGTGTCGAAGTATGTTAGCCTCGTTAACTAACGCAGGCCGCGACTTGTAGTATTGCGATATTTAGAGGTGGGTATGTAGTATACATTAAGGCACAACCAGATGAATGACAATACAATTTATAGATTATGTGAAGCTAATTATTACTTCTGTCACTGACAATGTCAAGTTACATTATGTCGTGATAAAAAAAGAAACCCTGAAACCTAGTTCACACAACTAGGTGCTTTACTAGTTCACATAAACAAAACAAGCCATTTCCAGATTGCATGTTTGATCACAAGCCCGTGAATTTGTTTAATACAACGGGGACGATCATGAAAGCTACAATGCTCTCGAAAAACAAGAAGAGTAATGTTAAAATGCGTCAGATCCGTCATTCATGGAGCAGCCGTCGTCTATTGAGAGTTTTCAAAGGTCCATAATCCAAAGACCTGTTTCATTAATAATATTAGCAGGTAGAGGATCTACCTGAAATGTCCAGGTAATATGTGACTCATTCATCGCTTCTCTCTTGCAGGAAACAAGCCTATGTTTATGTATACTATGATTGTCTTTTTGAATTTGGTGCTAATACTGTTATATGGAATATGGAATAGGTCTTTGGATTATGGACGCGGATATTCTCTAATGGACGACGGCTGAATTATGGATGACAGAGTAGACGCTTGTAATCAGTCACCAGCGCGTGTTTACTAGGATGAACTGGCAGAACGAAGTGATGTAATACTTCCCTTTTATCTGCAGCACATTAGAAGAACGAGTAAGACCAAGATAAAATGAAACTTTTTTTTTAATTTGTATTTTATTTTATTTTTATAAAATGAATCTTATTTGCAGTGAAAACAGACTGCTTGGTCTGTTTAGAGATTCTACCATACCATTATTAATTATGCACGAAAATAATATTTATCTGGAACTTAAGGCAAGGATACAAAATATACGTACGTGGGCTGGAGTCAGTGCCCATATTTGTACAGACCGAATTTCAAATATTTTCATTTGGAATCTGGTTGTAATATACTATCCCTCGAGTTGTACTAAGATTATGTGAGACAGAACCAACAGCTTCGTGTGTATGGGTTCCGTCGGCTAATTAAACACCGAGTTTGTAACGGAGGAGGCATATATGCAACGAAAGGTCGTGTTAATAAATATATGAGAAATAGAAATCCATAAAGTATTCGTTTTCCGTTTAGACCTTCTTATAAACTGAGTATTTGGTCGTCTGATATCGTCAATATGAAAAAGGAGGTGGTACACGTGGTACACGTGGTGAGGTTGAAATCGAAAAAACAACAACAAAACAAATAAAACGAAATAAAAATAAAGTGTCCTAATTTTTTTTTTTATGTAACGACAAGAAGAAATATATGTATGACATTGAAATCCACTGACGGAAAATCGTTTTAGTCCAAGCGGTCCTTCGTGGTTAAATCTGTGTTTAAATGACTCGATTTAGACTCTTTTTTTCACGAAACAGCACATGCTGCCGATTTCAATTTCATGTCTCAACTAGTGTTAGCGTTAGTGTTAACGCAGTTGAGTGAGTGAGTGAATATGATTTAACGTCGCTTTCAACTATATTTCAGTCATATCACGACGTTGGGTCCTATTCCTTTTCGCACCCGGGAACCACACGGGTGAGGTTCTATTCCTTTTCACACCCGGGAACCCCACGGGTGCCTCAGTTAGTCGCCTCTTACGACAAGCTGAGGAGCGAGGCCCATTCTTACCATAACCTGCGGTGTGCACGACATCCCAGGTCAATCCACAGAAGCCTCACGGGGCTTAACGCAATTTAGCTAGAACTTTCACATAATGTGTACATATATCTTCTCCTGTCGTTACAATAAAACAATAATTTTCAGGACGTTTTATTTTTTTATTTCAATCGCACCGCGTACAGACCAAACAGCCTTATCGTCCCATCTCCTGTGTAGCTATGCATAGCGAAATTTGAATCTTTAGTCGAAGGAAGCGTGAACGTTACGCTGAGCTTCAGGCAACTATTCATTTGTTTACACTGACAAATGGTGGACTATTTCATTGACATACGTTTCCGGCGATATCTCTTGTTTGCAAAAACCTGCTTAATTTGATACAGTAATCAAAGCTGTTTGTTCTGGCAGTTTTGCAATCCATTAAAGCAAAATCGTCCCATTTTTGTTCATTGCTTGAAAACAGTGCCCGAAGCCTAATCTTGGCTCGAATTCGCGTGACAAAGTGGTGTCGATACGCGCCGTTTGTGGCTTAACATTCGGATCTCAGAATTTCGTTTTTGCTTAAGGGAACTTTGTAACTTGTCAAGTCATTGAATGCTATCAAACATTCGCTATTGTCATATCGTAAATACATTATTTAATCATGGAACATTTCCAGAAGAAAAACAGCCGTCGATTGTGTATTGTTAACAAAACGAGTTATGCAAATAGCTGAAACGAGGCTAGAATCTACGATTAAGCAGCTGTGGCAAATTGTTAGTATAAATGGACGAATTGAATTTGAGTATTAACGCGCCCAGTGCAGGGAAATTCAAAAGCAAATAAAGGCGACAGACGTGGTGCACACTAAAATCAGTAATGATTCGGATTCATTTCTCTGAGACGCCCAAATGAACCCTCTGGAGTGATTGCCTGTGTATATCTGCAAGCTATACACACGTTACAACTATGCGTAACTGTAGATCGATATTCCACTGTAAAGATAACCCTTGGGATTGGAAGGATTACCCTACACAAAACTTACAGTTTGAACAGAATTTTTATATTATTTCTGTAATTGGGTAATATTTGAAACACTGGGGGAAACGAGGACTGTAAAATTTGCTTTTGTCTTATAACTGCCGCGAACCAAGGCGGTATATCGTTGGATCTAATATGCGAATGGCGTATGAAACTGTCAGACCTCAAAGAATAAATTGATTTACAATAAATCTTTCTATTACAATGTTCTATTGCCACACCGATGTCATCCATGGATACCTTCCATGTCCACAATCGGAAGACGTAATTCATAAGACAAAATTATTACCAAACTCCAAGCAGGCATTATAACTATACATATATATGTACATACAAGCTAGTTTCTTTCAAGAGCGAAGCGGTCAGCAGACAAGAAAGGAATCCCAGTGGAAGGAAGGTTAGACTGAATTCGAGCACGTTCACATAGGAGAGTCTAAAGGGACATAACCCAGGGATAGGTGCCGTTTGAACGTCATGTATTTTACATCTCCAAATCTCTCAAATGAACAATCACAGTCAAAGCGTGACTGATATACATTATACTCTATAAAACTACTAGGAAATTAAGTTTGATCAAAGAATCAAAGATTTTACTAATACAACTACATGATGTCTTGCTGCCATTATTGAAAACCACTCCCTGTTGCAAAAAAACATGTTTTTTTGGGGTCAATTTTCATTGTATGCTTGTTTCGATTGGTGCTCACTGTCTACCGTAAAAAGGTCTCGAACATTGACGCGGCACTTCAACCACTAAATATTGAATGTCGTATCAGGAAAACACGCTGCCTTCAACCAGGTTAACAGATAGCAGGCCTCCTAAATTTCCAAACGGACTACCTTTCCTTCTTCTCCGACAAAAACTCATGATGTTTATATCGTCTTACTCGGATCTCTTCTCTGTCTTCTCTGTATATTTTCGGAGCAGTTTATAATTTAAAAAAAAATGAAAAAGAAAGAAAAAAAAATAATAATAATAATACACGGAGTTTACAGAATCCAGAGCAGATAAGATAAGTACATGGGAAAATACGTCCTTTTTAAAAACATCTACAAAACATAAATCAGTGTGTTGATCAATAACAAATATTTAGCGAGATATTTCTCCTATATAGATTAGCCAATAACGTTATACTTTCTCTATTATCTGGTACAACGAGAGTAGGGAGTGAGTATATTGATATGTATAGATATATACGAATGTGTATGAATGTTTTCTTGGGTATTGTATCTGTCACGCTTTGATTGTGCTTGTTCATTGTGAAAAGCTTGTACATACATCCCTTAGCCTGGGGTAAAGCGGAATTAGTGCTGTAGAAAGACAGCGCCAAAGATCTTGCACACCAAGATACTCCGAAACTAGTTAGTCGAAAGACAGGCCAACATTTTGCCATGTTGATAGACAGCATAGCTATCGGTTGGATGAGACAGAAATTCAGGTGGTTGAACTCGGATTGGAATCGTCCTTATTATCTTGTTAAAGCGCCGCATCACGTATGCCATGTATTATTCAGATCCAATTCTTTGTTTCAGTTTTAGTCTCGTGACCATCCGAATCACCTCCCTAAGATTAATATAACAATTAGGAAAGTTGACCAGTAATAGACTCATATCACGAGAAGCGTCAATGCATCTCTTCACCGTTTTAGGTTATTTTTTTTTCGCCCTCTGTCTTTCTCTTTCTTTGATCAGTTTTGTTCTAACTTTATGTATCATTAGAATCGATGTTAAAGACCAACATTATTATTAATATGCGTTCAGTTATCACTGTTCATGCGAGCAATCTGCGATTCAACAATTTATCGTGCAGCCGGACCTCTACAATAATCACTACACTATATTTAGTTTTGTTCTGATTCCATCCAATCAGACAGTCATTTGTTACCATATCTATGTAAAATTCGAAACAGCCAAAAATCAATAATATATATGTGTTCTAACTAATACACGGAACATCGCTGTCGACAGACCTAAATCTGTTCTTTTCTCAATTCGCCTTTGCAGAAATTGTTGGACAACCATTTCAAATATAATTATTTCCTATAGTAGCCATACGTATGGACAATCTGCCTGGACAAACGTGTGGAAATACACGACATTTAAGGAATGTCAGAGATAGGTATCTATCTTCACATTTTTCATGGAAAAGTATCATTAGTTTAACACCTTATCTGGATTCTAGTCTAATTAAAAAAAAGGCTTACTCCCATCGCGACGGTAAGACGAAAGAATTGATATAAGCTCCCGCCAGAAATATAACACTGAAGATCATGAACGGTACGATCGTTTTCTCTTCATGAACAACTAGCTTCTGTACCATTTGTTTCTTATGCGGATTCAATTCGCCATCTATTCATTTTATTTTTTTGCATTCACAGAAATTTGTAGTTAGCCGTGCAAAATGGTACACTATCTGTCTTATTTTAGCATCCGACGTACAAACAGAATTCGCCGTTTCCGCAATGGGCTATCTGTTTTATGAGGGGACTACATGATGTATCCAACCCCACCATAGTGGCATAATAGTGATTCTGCCGATGGACACATTGCTCATCGTACGCTTAAAGAAAAAAGTTGTATCATAGCATAGAAGTCCCTTCCACTGTAAAAACTTCGTTTAACGAACAGATGGGGAAGTTTGATAAAAAGAAAAAAAAAACACCTCAGTGTTTTTATAAAATATATACTCGCTTCAAAGAAATGATTCGATCATTTTTACAACAGATCATTATATTAAGGGGGTGTCAGACAAATAAAATTTTACGTCGACTGCGCATGCTTCTGCGCATCTACTAAAATAGAGGCATTTAAAGGAAATTTCATGGAAAAAGAAAAAATGTAAGGTTTAAAGAGAACAGTTGTCAACAGATTTTTTTATGTGGGTAATTTGTTTTCCAAATTCTGGGGCAATACGATCTCAACGAAGTAACACTGGCAAATTCCATGTTGGCCTGCTACTATCTCGAAGAGAAGCCTGGTGACCCCATTTGTTGTTAGGTTTTCCGATTCAGCATTGTTCCAGAAAGATATTGAGGCATTTTGGAGAAAATGACATTTTAACTTCTTAGAAAATATGAGCTTTTTCTCTAAACACAGAGATTTTTCATGAAAATCTTATATAATATCATATATATTTGAATATGGTTATACCATTATATAAATTCCTCGATTATGTAAAAATGAACCTGGTGACACCTAAAGTTTATCCTTTATTTTGAATGTTGACGGTTTGTGCTACGTCTTGTTGAAATATAAGAAAAGGAAATTTTATTTTCAAATTGTCTTGAACCATCGCAAGGGAACGAGTTAGACACCGTTGATCGCTTTGATTCATAAACCTTGCATTTTTTTATCCTCGATTTCGCATATTCAGTTTCATATTGAAAATATTAAAATAGTATGCTTAATTTTGATGAAATTGACTATAACTATTGAATACACAAGGAATCAGGTGCTTGAGCGTATTGTTAGCATGAATAAGTTGATCAAAGTCTACATTTACTAGCCATTCGTGTCAATATAGCGATTGGTCGTCTTCAATCTCAGGCTGGATAGTGTACCAACACCATTAACCCTGAGACCAATTATTGGCAAGCAAGTAATGAAATATGTATTCTATCAATAGGTAAGGAATTATCTGCAGCTTAGGTCAAATGGCATTGCAATATAGACGTTATCGATCAAATGTGTTACATTAGTGCCGTCCGATCTAGACCTGAGCAACCCTCCGAAATTGATCGAATACAAAATGTAATATGACCTTCATTCTTGCTGAGCGCATTAAGTTGATCTTGATAAGAAAAAAACAACACAGTTTTTTTCCCTGGAATAATCTTTTGAGGACGAAAAAGGAAATCAGTTTTGAAGGTCGTACTATTCGGTAAATTCTAAGATGTCGATGGAAAGCTCCCTGTTAGTGTTGGTCACGTTTGGCTAAATCAGTCATCTCTCGAGGAAGTAAGGAAATATCCACAAAAGTAAATCTAACGAAAAAATGTAGGCGTTTATTCATTAATAAACGCCATGACCACATCCATCCCAATCGGAGTTTACGTTTTTGACTGCAGATTGAATTACATTCCAAATACAGTAGTTGAGTAATAAGAAAGCGCATAGAGCTGAAACGCGTTCGATGCAACGCCAATAACGTTGATATATTTAGCAATTATATGTCTGCATAGATCGATAAAAAAATGCCTTTTAAATGGGTACATTCTGATTTTGATAAAACTGGAGAAAGAAAGCAACCTCTTTCTCAAGTAGGTCGCTTTCGGGACTGATCATGTACATGCAAGTGGAATAAACTTTTTTTTTATTTTGCGACACTCATTTTCGCAGGCATTTTCAGCCAACTGGGTACCACTCACATGAACCAAATGGAATGGTGGTACAATTAAAAGCGGAATTAGCCAGATACCAAATGTATAATTTAGTGGAAATTTGGAAATTGTACAACCAAACTTCAGATCCATTGCAGTCTTCGCTAGAGATTTCCATGTATTCTGGTACTTTGGAAAGGTGAGTAAAATCGAATCTCTATGCCACTGTCCAAATTTGCTTCTTCATTACTCCTCTTAGCTATACTGTCGTCAAACGTAACGTATAACGCGCTGCTCTGTTTAGTTTCACAACAACTCTTGAGAATAGTTCACACTGGCGTGTCGTGTACCCGCTACAATGAATGAAACCTGAGAATTTCTATCATTGTATCAATTACGTTTTCTCAGAATGCGGACAAAGATTGCACCCAACTGGTATATAAGATCAATTGCTAAAACTTTCCAGAACTGAGATATCATGAGGGTGCCAGCAATACTTCGACACCCCGGGACACAACCCCATCACATTTCGCTCCATGTTACCCAAAGTGGACTAGAGAAGCATCCATAATTTAACTGTTACTGGTGTCAGAGGGATTGACAACGGTGGATCTTTGTCACAGTCACAATCAAAGCCTGACTGAGATTCATCATCTTCTAGATAACGACTTTACAACGAATACCATATGTATTAAGAACACTGAGCAGCGATACGGATTTGATACATCATGGTGTCTTGTCGGCATCATTTGAAACTGTTGACCGATTCTCTCTTGCAGGAAACAGGCCTATGTTTATGTATAATATGATTGTTGTTGTTATTTTTGAATTTGGTGCGCATACTGTTATATGGAATATGTAATAGGTCTTTGGATTATGGACGTGGAAATTCTTTAATGGGCGGCGGCTGATATATTGCATGCGGACTAGCGTTACATTATGGTATTGACATGTAATGACTACAGCAACTCCGTAAAAGTCGACAAGTTTACTTATTATCTGAGAACACAGTAAATCACCAGTAGATCACGGGTCTAAGGGTAAATTATAGGCGTCAGATCCGGCATTCAATATTCAGCCGTCGTCTACAAAAGAATTTTAGCGTCATTTATCAAAAAACCTTGGTCCTGCGACAGTTAGCATCAATTTCAAATGTATATTTGAAATTGATGCTAACTCTCGCAAGGACCAAGGTTTTTTGATAAATGACGGACTGAAAATGAAAATTTAGAAAACAAGATTGTGTCCTGCACGAGAGAAGCAGTCAACAGTTTTCAATGATCACAGCAAGACAGACTCCTGTTTTGTCAGCCTATTGAATACATCCGTATACTTTATCAATGTAATTAGAAAGTGAGTTAATATTGATACCCAATTAAGATTTAGGATCACGCTTTCTTGATAATGTATACATATACTGGTGCTGAATAACCGAGTCCCGTGTAGGATTCGAACCCCAATCTTTCGGTATCTGGCAAGAAATAGTTACTGCATTTCCAACATTGAAATTCCATTTAAGCTAATCCCTACTCTCAGTGATTGAAAAGAAAACCGCATCACGTTTAAAACCACTTGGGGAAAAACATCGATTTTTCTGATTATTCTCTTGTTACCTGAGGAAATTTGAAGGAAATGGCAATTTCAGGAAGGTCTTGTCTTTAACTTCAAAGAATAGTCACTGAAAATGAAACAAACGGACTGTGTTCTGATAGATTCCAGTAGTTCTGAGGTCGGATTAACCAAAGTTGAAGAAATTGTACAGAGATTTTCATATGCGAATGAGGCTGATAAATTAATCGGCGGACATCTTCCTCTTGTATTATTTCTACGTGTACATCTGATTGTCCAATCAAGCCAATCCTTGGAACTGCAGCCGTCCATCTCGTTACAAGGATCCATTGTTGACATATTTAACAGCCTTTGTCGACATTTCTTATCTGTGATCGGTTATTTAATTTAGTGAATTCATCATCTCTTCATATTCTGTCCTGTCTGGTATCGCGTACAGATTTTTCTTAGACAAATCCCAGAAGAGGCGACACCGAGACTCACTCGAAGTAAATAAAATCTTACTGATCTTATTCAATACTTTCCTCATTTAGTTAAGAGAAACTAACTCTACTTTTGAGTACCAAAATAATAAGTTCATAATTTGAAGCTGGAAGCTGGAATTCCTTTTTCGTAGATGGTGATATCCGGTATTTTTAACAATCTAAGAAAGTAACTCCGACATTGTATAATCACTTATGAGTGAACATGACTACTTCTTCATTATAAAAAACATCGCCATATTTCTGCCCAAATGTCTTAATATCAATCTTGTATTTCACAAAAAAACAGAATGCGGAAGGATATGAGAGAGAAGTTTTATTGATAAGCGAACTTTACATTAACGCAGATCTAATTGAATTCAACTTTTTTTTAGCTTATGTACAAATCTAATTGAATTCAACTTTTTTAGCTTATGTACAAAGAAAGTATAAGTCAATACATTCTCCATTCGAAAAAAGAAACATATTTTCTTATCTGATTGGTAAAAACTAAACTTGGTATATATCAATTATAATAACCTCGGCAATTGATTCACCAGTGATTCCCCAAGCCCGATTATCTAAGGAGGTTTTGCATGGCTTTTGTCGGGATACGGGTCTTCGTAGACCCGTCAAATACAACATCCCCGAAAGTTAACACGATTGTATACCGGAATCATTTGATTAGTTGAGACGCCAGTTCGGTTTCTTGCGGCCCAGTTTGGATTCTATAACTTGTTTTGCTGATAGGATATTGTCACAATGTGGTTCAACGACCATCGCGAAATATCTCTAGCAGAGTGTCGACGAAGTGCTCGAGTAATCCAATCCAATCAAGAGTACACCGTAAACATGCCGTCCGAGGGAAACTATCGCATGCAGCCTTCAAATATCCAAAAGGTATCCTCCTTATTGCTCAAGGGATAATGATTCATATTTCTGAAATACTAATTGTTATGAGAGCAATCTTGTCGCCGATACACGATTGAAAATAATATGAACGAATTCGGGTATTAAGAATGACAACATGGACAAATCGTCTGGAATTGGACAGATACTAATTGTATAAGGTCGAAAAGTCTCCAGCGTAGCGAAGTCGCTGGGGAAATTCCACGATGAAATAAAGATTTGGTGCCCGTAGGGCAATTACTTCTGACGTCGAAGAATGTCACTAATCATGTCAACGTTTCGTTCTCAACCCGCCCTATAGTTATCTTTAACGTAACATACTGTGGTGGTCAGTTCAAATCTCACACCGACCCCTGTGAATTGTAAACAATACAGGGATTCACGTTTGTTACTTTGCATTACACCTATCATGTTATCGCACACTTCAGCAAGCTCTTCCATTATGGAACCCTTTATCTGACACTTATTACCGTAAAATACATGAGAATATGTCCTACTGTGGGAAGATATTGCAGGTGAAAAGAACTGCCGTTCCACAAATAATATCATAAACGTCCAAATATCATTGTCCAGTAAATCTTATCCGCTTTTTTCCTATACATTTGATGGCCAAAGTGTGAATTACAGTAAAATACTGATGAACTAGTTCACTGCTTGGTATCTGATGATTGACCATTGAATATACAGTATCGTGAAGTGGACTGGAATGGGTTTGTAGACTACGATTCATTAACCCTGTCAAGCCTGGAAGGGGGTGGGGAGAAGGGGCGAATTACGCCCCGCAGTGAACTTTTCTAATATGAGTTTCAATAGTCTGTCCCCAGTTCCCTTAACTGTTGACCAAACTAAGTTTTCCATAAGTTTGAAGGATTCCCGAAGTTCCAGAACAATCCACACCCAATGACTGGAGTAATAACACAGACATTATTTTCAATAATTTTCTGTTTTGTGAGAACACAGTCCTCAATTTTGGTTCCTGGAATATCTCGTCTCCCACTGATGTATCTGCTAAAACATTGAATTTCAGTGCTTTGAGACACATCATCTTGACTACTCACAAAATATAGCGATTTTCAATGACAAATTTTTAGACATTTGATATACTGAGCTGAAATTTGGTGCGCGACGTCTTCGTAATCCCACAGTTACCCCAGTGAAATTTTAGAGAAATTCAGTTTGTTGCAAAGTTAAGTCACGAGGAAAAAGACAAAGAGAAGGGGAATGGGTATTCCACAGGGCTACGGCAGTTCAAATGGATTCGCCAAAAAAAACAAAAAACAAAAACAACAGCCAGTTCCATAGAAATAAAGAAGGCATTATCTATGAAATTACGTTGTGTATTGCTCTTTATTGGCTGTTATTTTAAATAGACCGCTCAATTACTAGTTAGCAAGCGTCCCTGCAAGTGTGATACATATACCTGCTTATACAGACATGGCAGAAAATGTCATACGATATTGGTATTTCGATTATTGACGCAAACATTCATTTATGGACGACGGTATTCTTTTAGGACGACGGTTGAATATCGTATGTGGGATCTGACCTACTATACAGACCAGAATATATAGAGAATTGTAGTAACACACATGTAGGACAAAATAGACCGGGAACAATACGACAAGAAGCTGTCGTCGACAAAGAAATACCGTGTCTGTCGTAGTCACAATCCAGTTAGTGAGTGAGTGAATATGATTTAACGTCGCTTTAGTCATATCACGACGTTGGGTCCTATTACTTTTCACACCCGGGAACCACACGGGTGGGGTTCTATTCCTTTTCACATCCTGGAACCCCACGGGTGCCTCAGTTAGTCGCCTCTTTCGACAAGCTCTCTGAGGAGCTGAGGCCTATTCTTACCATGACCTGCGGTGTGCACAAAGACATCCCAGGTCAATCCCCGGAAGCCCCACAGGGCCACAATCCAGTTAACTGCGTTTATGTCAAGATATTACGCTTAACAGATGATGTAATCCCCACCACCACAGTTTCCTCAAGCTAACTGTACCATTATTACCTGATGGAAGATTTCGTCTTAGCACGTTTGACTTATGTGAAAGGAAACCGTATATTGAGACATGCTTTATAAGAGAATTAGCCTGATTGAAAGAGATTGGTCCAAATTTCAAGGTTGTTTAATAGCCTTGATTCCAATTGGTAGCTAGCAATCCAGAGAAAGTTCTAAAATTTTGTGCTTCTGATAATGTAACATATATCACATCTTATATTGAATGATAAACTAAAATGAGCTCAACTCTTGGTAACTAGTTAACCTTGAAGCAAGAGCCGAGAGCTCACATATCCCACACTGAAATCGACAATAGTCAAACACAAGAAAATAGTAGTTTTCCTGCAAATGGATTTCTTTCAGACGAGAAAATTTTTCATGAAGGAAGAAGAAAGTGATGAAGTAAACCTTTGTTCAACAAACAGGTATGAAGTTCATAAAGGACTCCTCTCCCCGTTAAATTAGTAAATGTATGGTTTTTGTTTTAACTAAATGTAGCCGTTTCAAACATGAGAGACAACTCCACATGAAAATACCATATACATGTAGGAGAGACAACTCTGAATATTCCAACCTAACACATAGAGTCAGCTAAACTTGATTCAGTTTTGGGGGACTGTGACCTTGACTGTTGACAAATTTATTTCAAAATGTATGGCTCCTCTTTGCCATGTGAGTAAGGTATACCGGTACTCAAAGTTTGGTACCAATCCATACCTTGAAACTAGAGATATCGGATGGACAACAAATGTTAATTGATGAATGGACAGAAAGCAACATCGCATTACAAGACCTCGTCTTCGACAGGCATATGAAAATGTGAGTTTTAATGATTTCTTATTTTGGGGTCGCAGTGGTATGTAACACATCATGTCCCTCTAATGTATCAACTGGCAGAAAAAAAGTTATTTTTAATGAGTTCCTGATTTTGTGACCTTCACCTTTGGCCTTGACCTAAATTTTGGTACACGACACATCGTCTTCCCTCAATGGACACGAAAAAATCATGATTTTTGAGATCAGTGACCTTGAGGTTCGACCTTGACCTACATTTTGGTACGTGACACATCATGTCCCCTAATGTATTTACTGACACAAAAAGGAATCCGCCTATTGAATGCACTCACAAAAAATTAGAATTTTTTTATGATTGCCTGATTTTTATGTCACACTGAACTTTGACCTTGATTCTGAGGTCACAGTGACCTTGACTATTAACCTGAATCTAAATTTTGGTACTTGACAAAATGGCTCCCCGTAATTTCCCAATGAACTAAAAAAATAACGATTTTTAACAATTTTATGATTTTGGAGTCACAGTGACCTTGACCGTTGATGTTGACCTACATTTTGGTAGGTGACGCATCGTGTCCCCCTATTGTATCTACTGACACAATTTTTTTTTAAATTTTTAATAATTTCCTGATTTTGGGGTCGCTGACCTTTGACCTTCGGCCTTGACCTATTTTTTTTGGTATGCGACACTTCATTTCCCCCTATTGAATCTTTAGAGATTTTTAATGATATCCTGATTTTTCGGTCAAACTGACCTTTGATCTCGGACGTCGACCTACATTAGGTGTGCAACACATCGTTCCCCCTAGGGCATCCACTCACCAAAAATGAGAACTGTAGATAAAAAAAACTGTCAATGATCAATGATTTCCTGATTTTAATATAAACTGGCATTATAGGGAAAAGCATATGCGAAACAGTTAGAATTTCTCTTTCGTGGTACAAGGACAAGTTTCAAGCAACAAAACATGGAATCATTTCATTTTAGTATAACGGCTATACTCCATCGATTTTACTTTGATAATGATCGTTCATATTATGATGGCGTTCTCAAGTCTACAATGATGTATTGATGACAAGTTGTTTGTTTTGGAAACCAAACACAATTAAAGGTTATCACGTCGAAGAAAATTCATATTTCCGATGAAATCTTTCCTTCAGATGTGAAAAACTTAAACTTAGCGTTGATGCTTGACGTGGAAATAATTGTATTGTATCGATTATCCTTGTATTTTTTTATTTTGGCAGTTTTATGAGAATTGTGCAGACCCTCTCCACGTTTAATTGAATTCCACCCGCTGCAGGCAGAGCCGTCTTTGTACCGCTATTGTGAGAGTTGGCGTCGACCCTATCGTGAACCCAAATGAACTGGGCCATTGAACTACATTTTTAACAATGTATAATATGATACCACTACAGGTACTGTGCAAAAAGAGTTATCGTTCTATTCAATCGCGTTATTTGATTCGACTTTATTGTTCTACTACATGGCATATGTGCGTTTCGTAATTAAAAAAGCATGCTGCTGACATTTACTGTCATATCTACGCATAACAGCAAAGTGGTGGATTAATGTAGGAAATAGCGAACCGATAATCTTAAAAAAAGTGTCTTTCTTAAAGGGATACTTCACATTCAATAATTTATTAGGACAAGTGAAGTAACTGAATTTGACGAGACAAACGTCGTGTGTAAAAAATAGTGCATGTCTATTTACTGAGTAGCATGAATAATTCCCAGAATTGTGCGTGCATTTATTACAAAATATACCTTGTGGATATAAATATTGCTATTTATTTGCTAGGAAAGTTTGCTGCCTCAAATGCCAATATGTCGGTCTGTGATAGCTGTGAACATTCACAGATCGTAGATCATTTGAAGCTGTACATGTGAGGCAGACTTTTTTTGTTGGCAATGGAGACTTGCACAATAGAGCTAGGAAATAAACAGGAAGTGGCAATTCTGTCAGTTGATAGGATAAATGGGCCAAAACCGACGAGCAGGAATTGACAACCAAGGAATCTGATTAGATAGCTGGCATTGTGTAAGTCCCCATACTGAGGTGATATCTGGACAAAGAAGGTGTCCGAGTAGACCTCGTAAATGGGTGTTTATAAAACGAAGACCGAAGACCGAAGACCCAAAAACGAAGACCTTTCCCCAAAAGAGCCCCTCAAGTGGGTCTTCCATCTTCGGTCTTCGTTTTATCAATGGCCCTATCAAAATACATGGGCGTTTATAAAACGAAGACCCTGACATTTTTCGGCCGGGGTAGGGCTGACAGGGCCCGGGGATGAGGGGATGCAGTAATCAAGGTCCGCCGGGAAATTTGGTCCGCTTTTAATGCCCAGACCGGGCGATAATTCCCGATCGATTATAACTCGATAATAACGTCCGCCCTGGGCATTGCTGCATACAGGGTCTTCCATCTTCAGTCTTCGTTTTATCAATGGCCCTATCAAAATACATGGGCGTTTATAAAACGAAGACCCTGACATTTTTCGGCCGGGGTAGGGCTGAGAGGGCCCGGGGATGAGGGAATGCAGTAATCAAGGTCCGCCGGGAAATTTGGTCGCTTTTAATGCCCAGACCGGGCGATAATTCCCGATCGATTATAACTCGATAATAACGTCCGCCCTGGGCATTGCTGCATACAGGGTCTTCCATCTTCGGTCTTCGTTTTATCAATGGGCCTATCACAACACATGGGCGTTTATAAAACGAAGACCCTGACATTTTTCGGCCGGGGTAGGGCTGAGAGGGCCCGGGGGTGAGGGGATGCAGTAATCAAGGTCCGCCGGGAAATTTAGTCCGCTTTTAATGCCCAGACCGGGCGATAATTCCCGATCGATTATAACTCGATAATAACGTCCGCCCTGGGTTAAAGCATGGTCGAACGTCATCGGGGTTGTCATTGCTGCATGCAGGGTCTTCCATCTTCGGTCTTCGTTTTATCAATGGCCCTATCAAAATACATGGGCGTTTATAAAACGAAGACCCTGACATTTTTCGGCCGGGGCAGGGCTGAGAGGGCCCGTGGATGAGGGGATGCAGTAATCAAGGTCCGCCGGGAAATTTGGTCCGCTTTTAATGCCCAGACCGGGCGATAATTCCCGATCGATTATAACTCGATAATAACGTCCGCCTTGGGCATTGCTGCATACAGGGTCTTCCATCTTCGGTCTTCGTTTTATCAATGGCCCTATCAAAATACATGGGCGTTTATAAAACGAAGACCCTGACATTTTTCGGCCGGGGTAGGGCTGAGAGGGCCCGGGGGTGAGGGGATGCAGTAATCAAGGTCCGCCGAGAAATTTGGTCCGCTTTTAATGCCCAGACCGGGCGATAATTCCCGATCGATTATAACTCGATAATAACGTCCGCCCTGGGCATTGCTGCATACAGGGTCTTCCATCTTCGGTCTTCGTTTTATCAATGGCCCTATCAAAATACATGGGCGTTTATAAAGCGAAGACCCTGACATTTTTCGGCCGGGGTAGGGCTGAGAGGGCCCGGGGGTGAGGGGATACAGTAATCAAGGTCCGCCGGGAAATTTGGTCCGCTTTTAATGCCCAGACCGGGCGATAATTCCCGATCGATTATAACTCAATAATAACGTCGGCCCTGGGCATTGCTGCATACAGGGTCTTCCATCTTCGGTCTTCGTTTTATCAATGGCCCTATCAAAATACATGGGCGTTTATAAAACGAAGACCCTGACATTTTTCGGCCGGGGTAGGGCTGAGAGGGCCCGGGGATGAGGGGATGCATGCAGTAATCAAGGTCCGCCGGGAAATTTGGTCCGCTTTTAATGCCCAGACCGGGCGATAATTCCCGATCGATTATAACTCGATAATAACGTCCACCCTGGGCATTGCTGCATACAGGGTCTTCCATCTTCGGTCTTCGTTTTATCAATGGC
>JAVTVY010054385.1:0-28950 GCA_036873755.1 Hanleya hanleyi | reverse complement strand
TGAGGGCAGTCACCAGAGAGGAGCCGTCCTAACGCTGAAAGCCTGGGAGGCGCTGAAGACCAGCGTGGACGAAATGGATCGATTAATGTGTGATAAGGTGGAAACGTGGAAGCCTATCCAACTCGATGATAACCTTCATTTATCGATGAACATTTATCGGTCCAAACCGGCTGTCCACTTACGCATTTGGCGGAAGAAGGAGTATGGTGACGGTCGATACCCTACAAAACGGGGTATAACGATGTATGAGAGAATTTGGATGGCATTCAAAACGCAGATACCACTCGTCGACGACGCCATACAGGAGATGCTAGCCACCTTCCAATTACAACACATATAAGGGAAGTGGGAAGAGATGCCGACATACTGACTGCGTCATATGACTTCACAGAATAGTCTTCTGGTAAACCTATTCTAAAGCACGTACCAAGAATCTAACGATTCGAGGTATTTGTTGTATCTCAGGTACGCTTTTATTGTACGTGTTCATGTGGCAACTTGAACGATATGACCACACGGCCCCTAGCACCGGCATAAGCGGTATTAGATACAAATCTAAAGAGCTATGATGGAAATGCTCTGACAACTCGTATACTGGTACTTGGTACAGCCTCCGACAGCGACGACGAGACTGTGGATGAGGAGGTAGAACCCACGGCTACCGCCAAACAGAAGATGACGTTCCTGAAACGTGCCTTGACCGAAGCCTATAGCAATCTGATCGTTGCTCCAGATCAATGAACTTATACACGAACGTTGTAATGGCTGCATCATCGACCACCCGTCTCAGAAGCAGCATCCGTGTATGATGACAGAACCCTCCGACCATGTGGAATCTCTGTTCATGGATTCGTACAACCGCGTCGATGAAACGCGTTTGATGGAGGAGTTCACTCGATTGGTGGATGCCCGGTCTGAGCCGGAGATGAGCAGTATACACCGGATAAATTTCCACTTCTCGGACTATAGAGACAAATTACAAACGGAAACGTGGGAAAATACACTGTATGAAAACGTTAAAACTAGGATGACGAAGTGAGCGCGCAGGTGAATTACTAACACTCTAGTATTCGACTGTTAAAAATTCGATATGAACTGCTATCTTGTTCAAACAATATTCATAACATATGAACTTTCTAGGGTATATATATATATACCCGCATATCTACTACCGTTGTATACTATGCTATATTATCCAAGAAAATATACATCATATACATTCTATGCGTGTTTGTTCTTTCTCACGAGTGCGTGTAAAATCTTCTTAATATAATCATTAAATGGTAGAGAATATCCCATCATGAGACCCTCGTGAAAGAGCAGCGAAGGACATAATCATAGGTTGACCCGGTTTGCGGTGCTCATACTATAGTCTATATGCTCCGAGACAACGATCTCTGCAAATAAATAAATAAATAAATAAATAAAAATAAATAAATAAACAAACAAAGTAGGTCATGTGCTAAGTAGAAGTTCCTCTTTCGGAGGAGTTGGTGGCCCGGAAGGGCCGTTGGAATGGAGGAACCTCATGGGCGGAAGATGCGTTGCACGCTGGAGATGTGTGACCTACACACAGGGCATCTCATCATGATGTGAAGCTCATCCGTCTCTTCACAGTGGCTCGCGCCAGCATTGCAGATGAATCGTGGCAGACAGGTATTGCACATGGAGAGATGCCCACAGGGAAAGAAGGCGTACACCGCCTCCACCGCCTCCACCGCCTGGCATATGGTGCACGCTGATTTTTTTTTACCTCTGCGTCGAGTTGGAGGCGAAGCGCAGCCTTCTTCTGTTCGAGTTGTTGCGTACGGTTAGCTTCAACCTGCCGGGCGTTCCTAAGGGTCGCTATTGTTGTTTCATACTTGCGCAGTTGTCGTCGCATCTGGATCAGCCGGGTCATCGCCTGTGATGGTAGGTGAATTGTTGTTGATGGAGGTGGAGTCGTTGTCGCTGTTAGTTCATTTGGAGTGGTGGTGGTGGTGGTGGTGGTAGCTGCCGGTCTCCGAAAAGTATTTAGCCACCCCACTGCTGGAAGGTCAGGAGATTGCACCACTGAATCTTCAAGGTCGGTGTCGTCGTCATCTTCTACTATTACTTCTTCGTCGCTACTCTCAACCACGACCTCTCGCTCAGTAGGTCTCGCCAAAATGGGGACAATGTAGTAAGGTGAACGTCGTGGATCTGCCATAGTGTCTCGAATGAGTGGAATGACAGATCATCGGACGAGCCGTGTTTTGTAGAACATGTGTGGACGTAATTTTTTCAATCGCTCATAGATTCTGCTGATTCTGTTTTGCTGATTTAGAATAAAAGGGATGCATAATTCTAGCCGAACCAGTAACCAGGAGGTAGACCATCGGGCGACCCGTGTTTTATTTAACATGTGTAGACGTAATTTTTTCAATCGCTCATAGATTCTGCTGATTCTGTTTTGCTGAGATCGAATAAAGAGAAGCATAATTCTAACCGTGCCAGTAGCCAGGAGGGGCGATGTTAACTATAGCGCAATATGTATATAAGGCCGTATCTCGTTCGCGATGGAGCGTGACTAATGATTACATCGAGCAGTGGTTCCTATTGTCCACCATATATCTGAAATATATGCAATTGCTCAAAAAAAACCCAACAACATTAAAATCTGAACAACAAACACCATCGCTAGCTCATTTCATCCAATCTGAACGTGTTGAGGGCTTACAGCATATTAATTAGTCGCCGGAGGTATTCTCCATTTCTCCGACGTCTGACACACGACGGAACGCTCCACTGTTGTGAATTGACATCATTATAAGCTACACAATTATCTCTGCCCCGAGGTTATCACCTATGTGTAAGCCTATGGATATAACATAGTGACCACCACTGTGTATTCATGCGAGACTAATTAGTTATATACAAGCAAAACTTCGCTCAATAAAATATTGTTAACAAGTCATGACGGGGTCAACTGATCTGATTTCTAGCATTCGTTCAAGCATGTATAGTAATATCTACTTCAATACGACCGTCTAAGCGACGATATATTCCGGTTTGAACAATTTCATACATGGTTATGTCAAACTACGCGGAAGCGTGAAACATGTTATAAATAACTGTCACATGTTGCTTTCAATACATTATAACATGATAACTTACGTGGTTGTTGGTGAAATGTGTCCGTCTTGTACAGGACGGTCGTCATTCCTACTGACAAATTTAAGCGCGAGAGCAGACATTCAATTACCCACTCTTTGATTCCTATGTTGTTTAACGAGTCCATATAGGAAGATTGTTAAAATATGTACCTGGAGCTTCAATATTTCGTTTCCCACCAAAAATAATTTCATTGTTTTTTTTGTTTTTTCAGACTTTGCCGATTTTCGTCGTATTTTCTATAAATTACAGATGGCGATATCTCGGGAACTAAGACGGATAGAGACTCGCGGACTGAGGCGTCGTATTCCTCTCGTATAGATGTGCAATAGAGATAAAATACAATTTTATCACCCGACCGTAACTTTCGCCGCAATTAGACGATAATCGGTGATTCAACCATTTCTCGAGTAATAAGCGATATAGGCGCACGCGGTTTGCGGCGTTGTATTCCAGGTGTCGAGTTCTACCGTAAAGCTCCTATACGAATTTATCGTATCTCCGTAACTTTTACCTCTATTCGACGTCAAAATATGCTATGTTTACATACTTATCCGGATATGACTTCTATAGGCTGCTATTCGCGTCGATGACGTCACGATTCATTATCATCTCATATTTTTAGAACGAAGAACGTCGGTTAATTGTCTCATACTGTCATATATAAATAAATATAAATATAAATATAAAATATATATATAAAATATAAATATAAATATAAATAAATACGGTGGTACCAATGTAATATCAGGCGATGAGGAACTCGTGAAAGAGGAAGAACTGCCACCTCATCCAGCCCCAATTCCTAATCTATCAACTCAAATTCAACGCATACCATCTCACGATCCAACATGGTCCGCTAAGAGGAATGAACAAGTGGGAGAGGGATTATATACGAAGACGGATCCACAGTGGTTAAAACGGAATGAAAATGATGACGAGTCCCAGCAGACGCAGATGATCCATAGAAGCGGGAATGAAATGGAACGACGAAAGAGAAAATACCGTTCAGATGACGAACTCAACCATTCTGGGGAAATAGATCTACCTACCCACTTGCGGAAACGGGTTAAATATAACGTGTGGAAAAACATGTTCGGTAAACCTATCGCGAGAGATTGTAGGGTTGACATTGACGAGAGAAAACAGCTATATACAAGCCAAGGTTACGACGAGGATGAGTCTGGTGCAAATGCTATGGAGGATTATACTCCAACGATGATGAAGACTTTACGTCAAAAATACTGCAATCTCCTCGTGAACATGCAAAATCTACAAACCGATTATATTCATAACGAGATCTTGAAAACAACGAGGCGTCTGCAAACGATATACGACATAGACTACGAGGAAGCACTCGGACAGACGATTAAGATGCGGAAATGCTTATTCGATAAGTTGATTGATGACGGTGATAGCGAGGACTCCGAATAAAGACCCCAGTGGAAATATTCGTACATAAACATTGAATGGAAGGCTAGATGTCGAAATGATACCCACAATGGAGATGTATTTTATATAAGCAGTTTTCGCTCATTATTTGTGCAGTGCTATGATGAATAAAGCGATTATTTAGTAATCTTCGTATTGTCTTGTCTCTATTTTATACTAGTCATATAATTCCTCCTCCTCCTCCATCACACACACACACACACACACACACACACACACACACAAACCCTCCTCCTCCTCCTCCCCATAAAAGAGTACATAAAAAGACAAGGCAATGATATACTTTGACATTTTTTATTTATCCACGAAGTATAAATGCGAATTGTTCCTTTTTCAAGCAATGTCACAGATTTTCCAAGTATATGGTTTCGTGTTCTTTGCATGTATCGTCCTCTTACGAGTCGATGAATATAAAAATATATACAATCATTTCACTGGTACTCGTTCACTCTCCATTGTCGTGACCCCGTCTCAGCGTCTATCATATATTCACTCGCGTAACGGATAACGTTCAAGGCTTTCTCAACGTCCTCTACACAGTTTTCCAAATTTGACCACATAGTCAGGTCCAAAGTCTGTCCGTCTTTTGTTGGATGAATTTTGTTGCGCCTATTCTCATCCGTCTTCCAGCGACGAACATGAATTTTATCCTGTCCTCGGTAGAAGCTGTAACTCAAGTACACGTCTTCTGACAACGGTAAAGGTTCGGCATTGTCTACGCGTTTCACTATCAGGTCGTCGATCGTAACGATATAGTCCGTCAACTTCATCCAACCTTCCCGCGATAAACGTATTTTTTATATGGGGCAAAGGGTCGGAGTCGGCTACATCTATACTCTCGGTCATATCTATGCAGGCGTGCCCTTTAGAGGTTCCCACATTGACGAAGACATTGTACCCCAAATGGAACCCAGTCATGAAGATGTATCCAACATCAACGATAGAAGTCTTCTTAAGTTCAGGCTGTAGCAGTTGGGCTAATGTAATGTTGCCAGTCTCCTGTAGAGCTTCCACAAACGCATAAAAGGCCTTCGGACCTCGTTTAGGTATCAAGTTCAACAAATGCCGCACTCGACTACTCGTTGTCTTCTCGGCCATAATGTCTTCGTACATTTCCATCGTTAATATCGTATTTCGTCTTAGCGAATCACATATTGCGGACACACATGTTATCTTTTTGATGAGAATCGAAAGATTTTCGCGAATTGCTTGTCGGTGGACCTCTTCCATCGTGCTATCGGTGACGCGTTTGAATAGTAGCGACAGTATGATACGTTAAGGCTATTCATCCTTATATATGAAATATTGAGGTGATAATGACGTATGACTGTCAAATGGCCGCATTTATGATGACTTTCCTATTTTAGAATTAGTTTTCATTATCATCCCCTCGAGCTATCGACGCGGTCCGCTGAACAGACCTACAACCTCGCAACACGTCGACCATCGGCTTCCCCGCTTCCCTGTTTTTAATTGTTTTTAATTTGTTTTTTGTCCCAGAACTGTCCTCGTATATTGACCTACTTTTTTTATTTTTTTTAATTTGTTTTTTAATTTGTTTTTACATTTTTTAATTATTTTTTTTTTGGGGGGACCTACGTCATCGGCTTCCCCGCTTCCCTGGCTCAGAACAATCCTCCTATATTGACCTACTTTTTTAAATCTTTTTTATTTAAAAAAACATTATTAATTTGTTTTTAATTTTTTAATTAATTTGTTTTTAATTTTTTTTTTTGGGACCTACGTCATCGGCTTCCCCGCTTCCCTGGCTCCGAACTGTCATATTACATTCTACTAGCCCCCGTGATCTGGAACCAAACAGACACTATCACTAGATGAAAGCAGGAGATCATGATATACATTTCAGGTTTTACCGATGCCAAATGACTTGAATAGAAGACAATTGGACAAAAAGAAAATCAACAAATATATCAATAAATAATAAATGACAGAAAATTGTCTTGTCTTTGCAAGGGGGACATCAGACACACTGACAACACAGACCATTCATTCAAATTTCGCCTTCCGTTGGGGAGACAGAAATATTCCTCAAACACAGTATACGTATTCTCTTTTGTGATCTAATTTTCGTTTGTCAAAATATTGCTCCATAGAGAAGTTACTGATAAAAACAATCCTGTTCTCGATTATGATATACTGGATTCTTATCATGCTCATGCCACTAACATGAACTCCAACAATCCAACCAGTGGTCAAGATCCATCATCGTTCTTTAGAATTCATATTATTGATCACTCATAGATTGAATTAAGTTCTCATAGTACTCAGTTCTAATTTGATACTTTTGCAAATTCTTATTTTTTTTTTATAATTGATAATTTTTTTATTTCAAAATTTTTTCTCAAGTACACAATTACAAACTTAATAGCAGAAAAAAGACATACCGCCCACCTATACACATTAATGATGTACCAACGTTGTGTATATATACAATTTTTGCCACATAGCCGACTCTTTTTCAAATTAGAGAAAAACACAAATTAATCTCATTGATGGTTTAGATCATCACGATACCGACATATTGGTGGAAGAACAAAAAACTGGCATGCAAAAATCGGCTATGCCTGAAAATGTGACGTATCATATTGGTGTTTTTTTTTTACATCTGATGTGATTAATTAAGCATTATCTCTAAATAAAAGATGTAAAGAAGACCAACGTCTTTCAAATTTACTCCTCTCAGCATTTTGTCTGTGGATAAATTAGAAAGAACAAGGTCGACAGAAAGATCAATATTTACCCCAGCTTCTGCCATCAACCAAGCTTTTGTTAAATTCCAGATTGGCCTTGATTGAACACATTCCCAAAAGAGGTGTAATATCGCTTCGGGGTATTCTTTACAAAATGTGCACAGCTTGGATTCCTCTGGATTAATTATGTTTGCAAAGATATTTGTAGTGAGTATACGATTAACAATACGGTACTGGAACCATCGGAATTTAACATCATTAGTGCCAAACTCTGAGGACGCGGGTTCGAGTCTCGCACGGGACCAGCCCATCCAGCACTAGTATTTGTGCTTTACTGAGAAAGTGTCATCCTAAAAATAATTGGATATAAATTAGTGCATTTGTTGAGATTAATGTTAATTTTACACCAATTTTCATCACTAATTACCTGTCCCATTGCAGTCTCCCATTTCAAGTTGGCGTTTCACTTAACAAAAGTGTTGTTCATCAAGATTTTATAAAAAAGTTTACGACCTTTGTTGATTCTGGTCAATGGGAAGATATTTGGAGGAATAAAGGGGGTATAGAAATCTTTGCTAAATTTGTCAATGTGCAGTTTTTTTGCTGCTTCTCTTGTTGATTTCATGATACCATGAAATTCAAGGAAATTTGTCCGACAAGAGTATATGTTTACAAAATCTGTATATGATATATAATTTCCCTCCTCGTCTGATAAGTCGTTGACAAATTTGACTCCAGCCTTCAACCAGTGTTTGTAAAAATATGGTTTGCCATTTGAAGAAATTATGTCATTTTGCCATAAAAATTCTTTCCGGAAAGCTGAGGGTGCGGGTTCTGTATAGGTCACATTTCTTTGAAAGTCACTCCACGCACGCAGAGCATCTCTCCAGAAAGTATTGGTCACTAAATTAATTATAAAAGTTTCTGGAGCAAAGGAGTCAATTTCTAAAGGATCCAGAGAATCAGGAAAAGTCTCTAAAAACAAATCTTTCCATTTTTGTTGACCGTTTAGTAATCTTCTTAGCCAGGAAATTTCCTGTGCCTGAATGAAGTGCTTTATAGAGGGAATATTCAGGCCTCCATCTTTTACATCTTTAATCGCCTGTTTTCTAGATATTTGATCGGGTTTTCCATTCCAGACAGAGATGAAGCAGCTCTTCTGGAAAGAGTCTATTATTGACTGGGGAGGGTCCGGCAGAGATGAGAATAAATGGTTTAATTTAGGCAACAGCAATGATTTCAAAATAACTTCTCTGCCCATGGGCGAGATACTTCCCTTTGACCATAATTTCATGACATTTCAATCGACTTTAATTTTCTTTATAGTTTCGCTCAACCATTTCTCCTAGATTTAACGTGAACTCTAGACCTAGCAAACGGAAGGAGCTCTGTGATCAATCAAGCTGCCATTTCAATTTGTATTTTTTTATCGCTATTCTTTTCAGAACCTATCCATATAACTTTTGTTTTGTCCAAATTTATTTTTAGACCTGAAAACTTAGCGAAGAAATCAAGAATTTCCAGACAAGAGTTTAAACTTTTTTGGGATCCATCAAGGAAAATCGTTGTATCATCTGCATATTGGGATAAAATAAATTCCATATTGTTAATTTTTATTCCATTAATATTTTTGCTGTTTCTGAGCAAGACTGCTAGTACTTCTGCGCACAGTAAAAATAAATACGGAGAGAGAGGATCACCCTGGCGACAATCGCGTGACACCTGAAAAAAAGAAGAATTAAATCCATTGACAAGCACGGACGATTGTACATTCTTATAAAATATTTTCACCCATTTTCGAATAGAATTCCCAAAATTGAAAAATTCCATTGTTTTTTGTATGAAGTTCCAGTCAACCGAATCGAAGGCTTTTTCAAAGTCAATCAAAAGAATCATTCCCGGGATCTGTTTGATTGTTTATTCACCATAAATAAATAGACAGAGATATGGTATGTGAATAAATAAAAATGTGGCGGGAATAAAACCCCAGAGGGCTTGTTATATGATCTGATTTGTCTCAGTATGTTGCATTATGCCATAAGTTAATGTAGTTGCTTCTCCGATAAATCTTCCAGCCATAAAACCTTTCTGATCTTCACTAATAATATCTGGCAAACATGTTTTAATACGATGTGCGATAGCAGCAGACCCAATCTTATATGACACATTCAACAACGTTGTCGGTCGCCAATTTTTTAATAAATGCTTAGGCTTCCCCTCCTTAGGTATACACGTTATTGATCCTTGTTTTGGGGTCACTGAAAGTTCCCCTGTGCTATAAGAGTAATTTAACGATTTTATCAAGTATTCACCGATATCTCTCCAAAAAAACTTGTAAAATTCGGCAGTATAACCATCTGGCCCAGGACTCTTTTCATTTTTTAAGGATTTTGAAGCAGCTAAAATTTCTTCGGAATTAAGGTCTCCTTCTAACTTATCTGATTTTTGCTGTGATAATTTTGGTACATTCAGGCCTTCGAAAAGTTGTTCTAGATCTATTGGACTAGTATCTTTTTGCGTATACAATTTTCTATAAAATAGTTTAGTTTCATTCAAAATTTCTTCCTGATTTCTTAGATCTTCTCCACTAGGATTTTTGATTCTGGTTATGGACTTGTTCAAAAAATTTCTAAGTTCCATGCTGAGAAAATAGCTAGTTGGTTTCTCACCCTTGTCAGCCCAGCGTATTTTTGCTCTTGTAAGAATACCGTCAACCTTTATCATATTGATGTCCTGTAACTGTTTGTTTAATTGTTGTATATCATCAATTAAATTTGTCTTCACGTCTTGGTTTGTAGCACTATCCAAAGATTTTTCCGAGTTATTTATTTCTTCAGTCAACGCTTTTTCTTTTTCTATTCGTTCCTTTTTCTTAAAAGATGAGTAGGATATTGTTTTTTCCCTGATATTCATAAGTAACATCTCGAAAAGTAATTGGTCTGAAATGCTGAAGTTTGGTGTGTCTTGTATGTCTCGGTTGTCTAACTTATACTGAACTTTGGTATCCATATAGTTTCTTTCACTATGTTAACGTATTCTTTATCCCGTAGTAATGAATTATTAAACTTCCATGTCCCTTTTCCCTTTTTAAGTTCTGTAAATTGCAACACCAGCTTAACCATGGAATGATCGGATCTGTAACTAAGTAGATTATCAGTTTCGCTAATTGTATGTATAAGATTTCTGGAGACAAGAAAAGATAGTGCCACGGCACTGTAGCTCATCTGGCTGTAACTGGAGAAAGTTGCGTAAGAAATTTTTACTAAAGAACTGCAATAGATGAGTTTCTTGTGTTGTTCGCCCTGAACACTAAATGATCCATGCAGTAATTTCCTGAGATTTCATGATAACAAAGTTTCATGGGAAATTCACGATGCGGTCATATTGGATTTTCGAAATGGACCAAAATAGGTATCATGCACAATTGGACCACAAGGGGAACTTGTGTACTCAATTTGACAAAGATCCATGCAGTAATTTCCTGAGAATTCACGATAACAAAATTTCATGGGAAAATTCAAGATGACCGCCTGGTGGCCATACTGGATTTTCGAATCGGACCAGAAAAGTTATCTTGCACAACTAGACCCCAAGGGGAACATGTGTATCAAATTTGAGAAAGATCAATCCAGTAGTTTCTGAGAAATCACAATAAAGTTTCATGGGGAAATCCAAGATGGCCGCCTGGTGGCCATAATGGATTTTCGAATTAGATCACAAAAGGTATCTTGCACAACTAGACCCCAAGGGGAACCTGTGTACCAAATTGAAGAAAGATCCATGCAATAGTTCCTGAGAAATCGCGATAACAATGTTTCATGGGGAAATTCAAGATGGCCACCTGGTGGCCATATTGGATTTTCGAATCGAAGCAGAAAAGGTATCTTGCACAACTAGACTCCAAGGGAAACCTGTGTACCAAATTTGAGAAAGATCCATGCAGTAGTTCCTGAGAAATCGCGATAATGTTTCATCGGAAAATCCAAGATGGCCGCCTGGTGGCCATAATGGATTTTCGAATTAGATCACAAAAGGTATCTTGCACAACTAGACCCCAAGGGGAACCTGTGTACCAAATTGAAGAAAGATTCATGCAATAGTTCCTGAGAAATCGCGATAACAATGTTTCATGGGGAAATTCAAGATGGCCACCTGGTGGCCATATTGGATTTTCGAATCGAAGCAGAAAAGGTATCTTGCACAACTAGACTCCAAGGGAAACCTGTGTACCAAATTTGAGAAAGATCCATGCAGTAGTTCCTGAGAAATCGCGATAATGTTTCATCGGAAAATCCAAGATGGCCGCCTAGTGGCCATATTGGATTTTTGAATCATACCACAAAAGGTATCTTGCACAACTAGACCCCACGGGGAACCTGTGTACCAAATTAGAGAAAGATCCATGCAGTACTTCCTGAGAATTTACAATAACAATGTTTCATGGGGAAATCCAAGATGACCACCTGGTGGCCATATTGGATTTTCAAATCGAAGCAGAAAAGGTATCTTGCCCAACTAGACCCCAAGGGAAACCTGTGTACCAAATTTGAGAAAGATCCATGCAGTAGTTCCTGAGAAATCGCGATAACAATGTTTCATGGGGAAATCCAAGATGGCCACCTGGTGGCCATATTGGATATTCAAATTGGACAAAAGTACACATGTTGTACAACTAGACCCAAAGGGGAACCGGTGTACCAAATTTGAGAAAGATCCATAAAGTAGTTAGCGAAAAAAAGATTTCACTGGCAAATTCAAGATGGCTGCCATGTCAGCCATATTTAAAATCATATCGACACGGCATGAACAGATTCTGGTGTACTCATTGGGGGGAACATGCATGCCAAGTTTCAGCTTAATCCGCCAAGCGGTTTCAGAGAAGAAGATGTTTACGCACGACGGACGACGGACGACGCACGACGCACGATGGACAATCAGGCCATGACATTAGCCCATCGGGCCTTCGCTTCAGATGAGCTAAAAAGTCCAAACGTGCCTGTTTTACCGGGTTTGGCTGTCGCCAGGTGTATCTCCGTACGTCAGGGTGATGCTCTCTCCATGAGTCGACTAAATCTAAGTAGTCAATCATTTCTAATACTGTCTCTCTAGCATTTGGGTTGTTTACTCTCACATAATTATATAGATCCATATTTGGGTTCTGTACCAGATTGAACAGTAGAGAAAAAATCCGGATTGTCTGTATTGGGTGCATACAATGAAAGTAGTGTGAAAGTTAAATCTGGGGTTTTGATTTCCAAGGCGAGATAATTTCCATTTTGTGTATCCTTTTTTGTTCTTAAAATTTCAAATTCAAAGTTATTATTCAAAAGAATGGCGACTCCTCTGGCGTTACTCCTATAACGGCTCACAATAGCTTTTAGTCCCTATTCTGACTTAATCTGTTTCTCCATACGCTTAGTAAAATGGACGTCCTGAAGACTATATTGAAAAGATTTTAATCTACTCGCTTTTGTTTATTATTCAAACCCTGGCAGTTGACTGATGATATTGTTATATTTTCAACTGCCATATTCACGCCAACTTGAAAGAGACAGCATTGGTTCGATTCTCGTGAAAAAAATAAAATTTTGTGGCAAATTTTATTGACAGAAACCCCAGGATAATTTGCAAATTCTTGTAACATGGTCAGGTCCCAGTTCTATTCAGTACACGTATGAAAGATGCGATGAAATTGAGTGTTTAAAGTTGGCCAGTTATGAAATCTGTAGGTGAGTACTCAGTCAGACAGGGGATTAACAATGTGTATTGCGGCTAGTACTTCTTAATCGGTGGTTAATTGCCTGTCTGTTAATAAACAGAAAAAAAATCGTACACGTGTTATCTCGGCTGTACTAAAGGATGGAAAACGTGCGGATGAGATCGATGCAGACTTGAAGTTGTCCCGATTGAAGTCAAAGCACGCAGCGTGGATGGTTCGTGGTGAGGGGAAACGCGAAGGAAAGTGCGGCATTGCCCTTTGACCGTCGACCTTTGCCATTGGGGTGACCTTTGACCTTGGATCAATAATAGGACTTGAAAAACAACCAGAACTCTTGCCAAAGAAATGGGGAAATACAGACATCACCCCCAGTAAAATGAGTCTAGGTGGGCAATCCGTGGTTCAAATGGGCTGTGTAGGGGCTCGTCTTCAAACAGGCATGGTATTTAGGCTAAGGCTGGGTGGTATCTACCCGAAGAGACGTCACGGCGCGCATGCGCTGTCGATGAGTGGGAGTCGAGGATTTTAGACGATAAATGGGCCATACTAGGTCCAAATGGGTCGCGCAGTGTGTCGTCCTGAAGCTTTCACGGTGTAACATTCGACTTGACTGGTTAAAGGAGCAAGCGCAGAGAAAGGGCATTTAAAGATGAGCGGATGAGATCGAAGCATATTTGAAGTTGTCCAGCTTGAAGCCAAAGTACGCAGCGTTGATGGTTCGAGCTCATGAACAAGTGACCACATAACTGTGTCTTGAGTAGGTGAAAGTTACGTAAGCCTAAAGGTTCGATCTTGTCGTATTCGTAAGGGGAGGCTTCGAAGGAGAAGTGTGGCGGGAAGATTGATCATTGCGATCGGACCCTCGACCTTTGACATTGGGGTAATCATTGACCTCGGGTCAACAATAACATGATAGGACTAGGACAACAGTTGGAACTCTTGCCAAAATATGGGGTAAAAACCGGACATCATATCCAGTCAAAGGGTCTTTAATCACTCGTGATATAAATTACCTGTAGGAACGTCACGGTACGCATGGACTGTCGAGGAGTGGTAGAGAAGTTGGCAATTTGGGCGTTTTTAGACGATAGATGGGCCATACGTGGTCCAAATGGATCGGGCAGCGTGTCGTCAAGCTCTCATGGTGTAACCTACGATTCGGTTGGTTAGAAGAGAAAACGCAGAGAAATGACACTTACGGGTGCGCAGGGCGTTTGAATGGTCGGTGGGCGGTCCAGGGTCCATACGCGTAGTGGTGTTGTCTTGAAGCTCTCGTAGTGTAGACTAAGACTGGGGTGGTTTGGGTTACCGGAAGTGACATTATTTGTGATATCATGAGTAGTGGAGAATGCGGAATCGGGATGCGTAAGTGTGGGTTGCGTGAATAGGAGTACCTACACCCCTGTAAACTAGCCCATAGGATGGGCTCTTAATTGTGGGGGTAGAATGAATATGGGGTGCTCTCCACGAGGACCGGACATATCCACGGGTGCAGTGGAGGTATAGTAGAGAGATCGCAAAGAGGCTTGGTTGCGCTCATGCGCACGGTGTGGGTTGTAGGGCCATGGGAACACAGATTATGGCTACATCAAGCAGCGTAATTACAGTTCACACGACTGTGACGTCATCAGCTATAGATACTACACAGACGCTCGGATGCACACGCGGAAACTGTATGTTCAGGGCGTGTGTACACCGCAGTGTATGCATAGGGGAACGCTGTAAAAGTTACACAAGCATCGACATGTTCAGATTTGTTTACCTGACGGTTCGTGACCGGATGTTGCGTACTCGGAAGCATAAATTCAATCCCTCCACATGCGCAACCGGAAGTGCGCACCAAACCAGAAGTCTTTACTGTATATGTGCATGGGCGGAAATGTACGCTTTCTGTACTACTAATATTCTTTCTTTATTCCATTTGCATTTGTCGCGTGCTATGCGAAGCAAAAAAGGACAAATTCGTGTTCATCTGAGGAAAATCCTGAAAAAACAACCTAAATTGTAATTGATGCATAGCAGAAGCGATGATTTTCAATTTTATTTGTCAGATAATGTCTAGAATTCCCCTCCAGCCATCGAGGATCTCAGGCCTTCGCGCCCCCTCGCTTAATGTTCCAGTATATTTTCTCGGATAGTAGATTTAACCTCCTGGATCTAGCATGGTACGATGAAAAATTACCGCTCTGTCCTGGTAACTTTTACTGTATCACTAGAACAGCGAGAAATTCGGAGCTCAAACTTCCGGGCTGAACAATTGATCATATTTGGGTCATTTCGAACACTGGGTGATGAGGGTACAGCTGAAAGTTTATGTGTTTATGTCTTTTGCTTTTACCCGCCAGAAAATGTCTAAAGTTATTTTATTTCACAGATTTCCTGATTTACTAAGACGTTCTTGTGAGCAAAAAAAAAAAAAATGCAGCCATTGTAAAATTTACGTTCATGGTAGAACTTGATCCAACGATTTTCACTCCCATAGCCTCAAGTCAACCTCCAAACAGGGTCGTGGTCATGGTTTCATGTCGAACTTCTCCACATTTAATCACTTAAACAGGGCGTTTTCGCCCTGGACATTCGCTGCACAGTGGGTCTTCACCTAGACCTAGTAGTTCTCTCCCCACTAAATACTATAAAACGACAGCATTAGATCTGCTCTGTTACAAGTAGGTACCCCGCAATTTCCCCACCCCCGCCTCCCACTCATCAAAATGTCTGGGGCTTGGGCTTTTCTTAAAGTAAAACCACGCTACCCAATACGAAGTTTATTAAAAAAATAAAAAATACAAAAAAATGGGGCTTTTGTCCAGCGTGCCACGATTATCTGGCTAACTCACCCCACCATTAGGGGGATGACACATTTGAGTTTTTCGTATGATACAATTCTGTTCCAAGTACCGTAAACATTCTGTATCACAGAACAGAATATGTCGGCTCGTGCAGATATTTATATTAGTTCAACAGAATGGATTTTGGGTGTAGTATCGGGACTCATGTCACTGTACATAGTGATAAATGGGAGCATCATCACTGTTCACTGAAAGTTAATTAACATGTGGTTTACAGCGACTGATATATTATCTCTCACCTATAAGTGATAATACTCTGCGAGCTCGTTGCTATGTAATTGTCGATTTCTCCCCGCGGACAATTAGTCTACTTCACAAGTGTCGATGTAATTTAATCAACACCTGTTGCTCTTCGTGACATAGGATCACGCATGCAGAGTGGACAAGTATATGCAATTGTCACCGTATGGACGGATGACACAGTGGTATTATTCCACGGTTTAATTCCAGGAATCGAGCGGAATTGAGAATGCCAGGAAAGCACTGTCGGTACCCCAGATCAAGCGAACATCCTGCTATTTCATTGTAGGCCTGTATATCATGTCTACGAACTTTCGCTTTTAGCCTTTCTCTCGAAAGGGTGTTTGAAGAAAATAACTCTGAGGGTGCATGGTGAACCTTTCCTAATGTACAAAGGTAATATCAGTCTACATGTATACCAGAGTGTCATGCTACCAACGGAATGTCGTCGAATTAGCTGTACCAGCCTATACTGACTGGGAAGTATAGTTGTAGGCTTGTGATCGAAAAGCTGTATAAAGGAACGTATCCATCTTCATTGCACCAAACCAATTTCTATGTTCCAACTTGCCTTGATATATCTGGTCACCTTTAGTGCTCAAAGAACTTATAAATAGACACGAGACGTCATTAAACTCATTCCATTCGAATCTTGAAATGAGCCATGGAAGCGCGTTATTGGTTGGCTAGCCTATGTAATGGGCCAACACAACCATCATATTAAGAGGCAACCACTTCGCTGGGGGTCTAATATTACCCCAGCCACGAGTCAGATTTTTTGGACCGGATTCGGGGCCTTCGCACACATCGCCGGAAGTGACATGATATATAGTAAAATAGATGTTTGCCGAATATTTCGATTACTTTTCAAGTCTGCATAATACCTCTGTTGACCTAGCGTTGAAAAGATTTATCTGGAGATTATTTTCCCTGTTTATCTCGACAGAGCATATGAAAAGTAGTTCGCTCGGATTCAAACTGAACCGTGCGTACGTGGGTTTTCCCCTATGCGTCATAGCAACGTAGTTAAAGTCAACTTCCGCTATTGGAGGCAGGGATGGATAATGGAGCCTGCGAAATGGAGCATGCGCTGTGGGGAGGATGATTAGGAGGAGTGACGTAGCTACTTGACGAAGATGTCATCCTACACACAATCGGCATGAATGTTCTGATTGGTCCATCTCACATGGCATGAATGTTCTGATTGGTCCATCTCACATGCATAGGTACTACACCTCGGAGATTGAACACTGACCGTGGTCAGATATATCACAGCCAGGTCGAAGTGGGAACGTTGAAATTGGGACGGGGATTCCCACAGTGCTGGTTTTGTCTGAGATAAATATAAATGGACAGTCCGAGAAGCATGGAAAATATTACAGAAGATATATTTGGTAGGAATTATTCGCTACAGAATGCAAGTTATCCACTCTTGATAGAAATTCCCAGGGCCACGACCCCCATTACAGATGGAATCCTGGCTGTCGGTGCTTGGATGTCTGGGAGCTTCCTTCAATCTGTTGATGATGATACTGCTGAGAAAAGCTTGGATATCCAGTAACAGAAACACGTCATTTCTCTATCTGTTTAACCTGTCCATTGGTAAGTACCTGTGGTCATCTATTTCCATTATTAAGCTGTAATTTTCATAGATGTCCACTCACGCCCATCAAATACAGAAGGCGAATGTGTAGAAAACCTTAAAGGAGTACTTACCTTATTTTTGAGTGTGACTATATTTATCAGCAATCGTATTCCAAGCCTTATTATATAAAACTTATGTTGATAGAATGCGAAATAAAGGAAATATTGACTATTTGTTGCTCGCAACGGCGTGCACTGGGCGCCGCCATTGCACTATTGCGTGACGTTTTTAGATGAGCGGAAGTCAGTTTATACTCATCTAAAAACGTCACAACGTCATGGAGATTTAAGGTTGATTGTGCTGGTCATGCCGATAATTCGCAGGGGAAGAAACCCAGTAAATTCACTGACGTTCTAGTTGATTTTAGTAGTTCAAGTGTAATCATGAAAATGTTTATGAACTTAGAAGCATCGTCGTTCAACTGAAATCACTTGACAATTGCAGAGAACGCTCTTTTAGTTTACCGCTCAGTTCAAATTTTGTCCAAATTGAATAGGGCAGGTCTCAGCTGAGAAACCTTGGGAAGAAATTTTTCAGTTGGCGAAGATAACGTAAACCAGTTTCCTTTTAGGAATTCTCCCCGTGGGATTTGCCGCGCCAGTTTTTTTCTCGAATTAAAACTCGAACCCAGAGTAATTCAAATGCCGTAGTTGGAACGTCCGTGGTCAAGCGTTAGCCGTGACGTTGTCCTGAATGCTGACGTCATCAGTCACGTCATCCCACAGACAATATGGCGGCGCCCACGTCGACTTCAAAGCGGAAACATGACTTCACAAATTGTAATAAAACTAATAGAGTATCGCCCCCAACGAAAGTAAAATAGTTGGTTATATTTCTTTTAGAGTCTAACCTTTGTAATAGGAACATATATAAAATACGGTAAGTAATGCGACTAGATCGTAATATTGGATACCAGGAACAGGAACAAGATAACATAGTCTACATCTGTTATATATTGAACAACTGCAAAACGTCAAACAAAATATCTGACAAGGAAGTTATACAGATAAAATACTTTGCCAATTTCCATGTGAGGAAAACACTTGTGGGGCATACTGGTGATACGGAGTAAGAATCAAGACTCCAGTGACTTTTCTATTGGACTAAAATAAAGAAAAATAACGTACAATACTGATTTCTGTTGAATGTAGGGTCTGCCCGTTTAACCGGCAAGACTTAGCTGCCGGACCGAAATGTCCGGCAGTCAAAAAAACAATACTGTTTTCGCCATTTTCTCCACTCAAAATAATGTAACCCACCTTTAAATTTAAATCTCGGATTTGAAATCCGTTCTAAACTTTCCGTGAAAAGTTTATTCGAGCATTCTCACAGCTTTCCTGATGCGGGAAGACAAATTTCTCGACATGTTTAAATTCTTCAGCCAATGAAAAGTCACTACCGCTACATTCTCCACGTTCGGGGATGGTCCAGCAGCTAGAATTTTGCCGGTTAAACTGGCAGATCCTACATTCAATAGAAATCAGTAATATAAAATATCATGGGCTGCGTGTCAGACTATGGTTAACCCTTTCACAGATTTAACTATGTTAGAATAAGGCATGCATCATATATCAGGTTAGGGCGATCCCGCTCTCTAAAATGGAGGCAAAAAGGTCGTTTTGCTCAATAGCTTTTGATTCCTTCTTAACCAATGCATCAAAATTTCAGGCGCATTGATTTACCAATTGTTCCATGTCATAAAATTAATTTGCCATGTGAAGAACCAGCCAATGTTGTTTAAACAGCGCGAAGGATGTTTGGCCTATTATTATGCAAATTAGATAGATGACAATTTACTTTTTTACTACCATTTAATGCGAATAGATATGTCTGTATGCGCCTCAAGAGGATTTTGCTGAATGCATTATGTGAACTGATTTATTGAGCGAAAACGACCCTTTTTACCTCCATTTTAGAGAGCGGGATTCCTCTAAACAGTATATCCCTAGGAATTAACTGATGTAATCTGTGCGAATATATTACAATATCAGGGGTTGTCTTCTGTATTTACAGACCTACACATTCTGGGATATTCGGGGCAGGACCATTTCCATTTGCACGCCGTTTGGTAGCCTGGAACATGTGGTGTATCTCAACAGCACCTTTCTCTTCATTCCTATCCTCATCATCGCTGTCCTATATGGGAGGATCGTGACACGGCTGTATTTAGGCCAGAGACACAGAGTGGCCACGGACACCAGGCTTAACAACAGAACAACGAATAAGAAAATGAGAACGGCTAAAATCATCCTCGTCGTCACCGTGGTGTATTGTCTTTGTTGGATACCGGCTTCTGTGATGCAGTTCTATTACATCACCCACACTCTCGCCTTCTTCTGGTCGCCATGGTTACCGGTATTCCAGGTGTGCGGCTTGATGCCATTCTTACACCCAGTTGTCAATCCCCTTATCTTCGTGTCCACCAATCATACATTGAAAGAGTTGGTGACCAAGTGTGGACGCAACGCAGTGACGTCCTTGAATTCGAACGCTGTCCCACCGGTAACCCGCCAAATCCGTGTCCACCCAGCCGATCACACACAGGAAAATACGGCCAACACCAACGTCCTTTCCGAACCAAATATGCTCTTCCCTTCAACAAGTACGATCAGCACAAACGTCCTCTCTCGACCAAATACGCTCTTCCCTTCAACAAATACGATCAGCCCCAATATTCTCTCTCGGTCAAATACTTTAGATAACTAAACCACAGGGGTAAAACTGTGCAAGATCTTTCCTAATCTGGTGTTGTATGTAGCTAAGTTGTCATGCGAAAGTTTGATTTATTTTATCTTTATCATAACCCCTACTGTATATCAAATTACTGACAAGGACACCAGTTCCACTGGTACCAGTATGGGGGAACCATCTCGAAAAATGTATCGCAAGAAACCTTGCCTTGGTGAGATTAATCAGAAACACACACCTCAGCTGATCCGTAGGCAAATAGTAATAACTATAATTCCTTTTCGAACTCTCTCTACATCTCTACAAAATTTGACCGTATTCCCGACTTAGTCGGAAAAATTTAGTCGAAAAATTGGCTTTGTGGAAATTCAGTTTACACAACGAAATGAAATTCATCGTCGAAACATCGAAAATGCTACATCTGCACTTTTCTGAACTAGCGTCGTTTGCACACTATTCATTCTGCAGAGTAGTTGATCCATTTTACAAATAGCTACATGGTCCGTTAAGATAAAGACGTACTTAATTCGTCGCTCCGTCTCCGGGAAAGGACCTAAAATGTCCGTCGTTAACATATCTAGTGAGTGCCGTTTCCCATATCTCCGAGAGAAGCTCTGTGTGACTTTAATGGTACATTTTTTTCTCTCCAAATGTCGTGAGGGCGAGCCCAGTTGTCCATATTTTCTAGTAATTTCCACGAGTTAATTAATGCCTTACTTTTCCCCGGATTTTTTTCTCTCCAGTTTCCCTGCAAGAACGGAATCGTGCATCTGATCTCTCATACCCCTAGGCACGAAGAACTGTCCTTGTCTGCCATTTGTGGTCCTTGCGCCAAGATCTTCGAAATAGTACCCCGTCCTTCATCTCGTGACTGTCCTATGAATCCATTACCAAAGTATTTCACGCACATAAGTAGTATACAAGGTGTAAATCATCCAATTCGCTCCCCACTGCGCATGCGCAGAACCTGTTTTGACGTCACAATTGGGGGAGGTTGGGGAGGTGCGCATGCGTGAGTTTGATGTGAGTGGGTGGGTTCAAAATGGCGGCACTTTTTATTTTCCCCCGACCACTGAAAGTCCGCCATTTTGAACCCACCCACTCACCCCGTGCACTGATTGACCTGGTAGGTGAGTGGGTGGGTTCAAAATGGCGGCTTATGGTGTTGTGTGTGTAAAATAAGGTGCCGCCATTTTGAACCCACCCACTCACCGGTTGACAAAAAAAAAAAAAGTTCCGGCAAAAAAAAATTGGTCCGATTGGGTCGAGTGAGGTATCAAAGTGAAGCTTATGTGAAGGGGCATCTAATGGGCTGGGTGTGGGGTTGAACTATCGGCCTTCTGCGCATGCGCGGTGGCCGAAGGGTATGAAAATAGCCGTGTTGGAGCTAGGGAAGCCCCTAAGGGTCCGATGGGGTCGAGTGAGGTATCAAAGTGAAGCTTATGTGAAGGGGCATCTAATGGGCTGGGTGTGGGGTTGAACTATCGGCATTCTGCGCATGCGCGGTGGCCGAAGGGTATGGAAATAGCCGTTTTGGAGCTAGGGGAGCCCCTAAGGGTCCGATGGGGTCGAGTGAGGTATCAAATTGAAGGTTAGGTGAAGGGGCATCTGATGGGCTGGGCGTGGGGTTGAACTATCGGCATTCTGCGCATGCGCGGTGGCCGAAGGGTATGGAAATAGACGTTTTGGAGCTAGGGGAGCCCCTAATGGACCAATGGGGTCGAGTGAGGTATCGATGTGAAGCATTCGTGAAGGGGCATCTGATGGGCTGGGTGTGGGGTTGAAATATCGGCATTCTGCGCATGCGCGGTGGCCCAAGGGTATGGAAATAGCGGTTTTGGAGCTAGGGGAGTCCCTAATGGGCCAATGGAGTCGTAGGAGGTATCAAAGTGAAGCATTCGTGAAGGGGCATCTGATGGACTGGGCGTGGGGTTGAAATATCGGCATTCTGCGCATGCGCGGTGACCCAAGGGTATGGAAATAGACGTTTTGGAGCTAGGGGAGCCCCTAATGGTCCAATGGGTCGAGTGAGGTATCAAAGTGAAGCATTCGTGAAGGGGCATCTGATGGACTGGGTGTGGGGTTGACATATCGGCCTTCTGCGCATGCGCGGTGGCCCAAGGGCATGAAAATAGCCTTTTTGGAGCTAGGGGAGCCCCTAATGGTCCAATGGGATCGAGTGAGGTATCAAAGTGAAGCATTCGTGAAGGGGCATCTGATGGACTGGGTGTGGGTTGAATTAGGGTCATTCTAAGCATGCTTGGTGGCCCAAGGGTATGAAAATAGAAGTTTTGGCACCTAGGGGAGCCCCTAATGGTCGAATGGTATCAACGTGAAGCCTAGGTGAAGGGGTATTTGATGGCTGGGTGGGTGCATGTAAAATTTTTCCTGAAAAAAAAAATACGGAACACGGACTTTATCGAAAAACCTGGGAAAATGCCTATATGGGGTATGAGGGGTATATAGGTCGCCGGGCTTAACGGGGCTTGTCTATCAACAGAGTTATCTTTCCCTAGTTCCAGGGTGGGTGTATGTAAAAATTTTCCTGAAAAAATACGGAATACGGACTTTATCCTAAATTACGGAAAATGCCTATATGGGGTATGGGAGGTATAGGACCATCCTGGGAAACGTACTTCTATACATTTGCGGTAGGGTTGTGAGGTCTCGTTTTACTCGTCTCGTCATTTAGAACATGATAGGAAGTGTCCCCGTGCGAATCGGTGAAATTTTTGAAAAAGTACGATATAGCCTCATATAGTCGCATACTGAGGGTATAGGACCGATGTTTGTCCCCCTGGGAAACGTACTTCTATACATTTGCGGTAGGGTTGTGAGGTCTCGTTTTACTCGTCTCGTCATTTAGAACATGATAGGAAGTGTCTCCGTGCGAATCGGTGAAATTTTTGAAAAAAGTCACCGAACCCCATATAGTCCCATACTGAGGGTATAGGATCAATGTTTGTCCCCCTGGGAAACGTACTTCTATACATTTGCGGTAGGGTTGTGGGGTCTCGTTTTACTCGTCTCGTCATTTAGAACATGATAGGAAGTGTCCCCGTGCGAATCGGAGAAATTTTTGAAAAAGTACGATATAGCCTTATATAGTCCCATACTGAGGGTATAGGATCGATGTTTGTCCCCCTGGGAAACGTACTTCTATACATTTGCGGTAGGGTTGTGGGGTCTCGTTTTACTCGTCTCGTCATTTAGAACATGATAGGAAGTGTCTCCGTGCGAATCGGTGAAATTTTTGAAAAAAGTCACCGAGCCCCACATAGACCCATACTGGGGTATAGGTTCAATGTTTATCCTACTGGGAAACCCACTTCTATACATTTGCGGTAGGGTTGTGGGGTCTCATTTTACTCGTCTCGTCATTTAGAACACGATAGGAAGTGTTGTGGAGCGAATCGGTGAAATTTTTGAAAAAAGTCACCGAGGCCTGGGTAGGCCCATAGGCCTATACTGCATGGCTATGGGTGTATAGGCTCATACGGGGTGGACATGTTGGAGTCTAGGTGAGTCCCTAATGGTCCAATGGGGTCGAGTGAGGTCTTATTTTGAAGCTCTCGTGGAGGAGCACTTGACTACACTAATGGTTCGTCCGTGTTCAATAGTCTGCGCATGCACAGTCTGGCCGTAGTATAGAAAACAGGCATTTTGGGTGCTATGTAGGGTGTGTTTGGGTTAGAGATGAGCTAATCACGGTTCGAATGGGTCGTGTGAGGTGTCAAAGTGAAGCTTGTGTGGGGTAGAGTCAGAATGGTGTGTCTTTGAATGCATGTCGCGTTAATCTGCGCATGCGCAGTTGGTTGTAGTAAATAAAGTGGCCATTTTGGGGCAGCGAAGGAAGTTATTTGGGGTCGAGATGGGCTAATCACGGTTCGAATGCGTCCTGAAAGGTGTCATCTTGTAGTTCTCGGGGTGTACACTCCGATTTGAGGGATGTTCGCGTCATCTGTGACGTCATCGGTGACGTCATCGGTACGAGCAGTAGCGAAAGTGGCCATTTTCGGGCAGTACATGAAGGTATTTGGGGTCGAGATGGGCTATTCACGGTTCGAATGCGTCCTGGAAGGTGTCATCTTGTAGTTCTCGGGGTGTACATTCCGATTTGCGGGATGTTCGCGTCATCTGTGACGTCATCGGTACGAGTAGTAGCGAAAGTGGACATTTTCTGGCAGTACATGAAGGTATTTGGGTTCGAGATGGGCTATTCACGGTTCGAATGCGTCCTGGAAGGTGTCATCTTGTAGTTCTCGGGGTGTACATTCCGATTTGATGGGTGTCCGCGTCATCTGTGACGTCATTGATGACGTCATCGGTACGAGTAGTAGCGAAAGTGGACATTTTGTGGGTGTGTGAGGGTGAGTTTGGTGTAGAGATGCACCATCCTTAGTCCGAATGCGTCGTGTGAGGTGTCATTTTGTAGCTCTCGGGGTGTACATTCCGAATTGAGGCATGTCCGAAGCATCTGTGACGTCATCGATGACGTCATCAGTAGGAGTATTAGCGAAAGTGGGCCTTTTGGGGCAGTGCAGGAAGGTATTTGGTGTAGAGATGGACCATCCGCGTCGTGTGGGGTATCATGTTGTAGCTCTCGGAGTATAGACCCTGATTTCAGGGATATTTATAGCATCTGTGACGTCATTGGTGACGTCATTAGTACAAGTTGTAGCGAAAGTGGGCCTTTTTTAGCAGTGAAGGATGTTATTTGGTGTAGAGATGGACCATCCGCGGTCCAAATGGACCGTGTGAGGTGTCATCTTGTAGCAACGCCCACCAACACCATTCTTAATGCTTCAACGCCCTGGTGAAATAGCTCAGAAGCTCTGATATTCCATGGAATTGTCACTAATTCTTCGAAATGCGGTGATGCCCGTCAACGCCCGTCGTTACACTTTAACACTCTAACATAACGCCATGATATAGACCAGAGAGAAAACAACAACAGCAACAACAACAAGGATGACACATGAGAGAACAACAACAACAAGAAGTTTTTTTCATATATTTTATTTTTCCCAATGTTACATCACACCCACGCTGGGGGAGCCGCGTTGGGTATATTTACAATTCAAGAAGATTCTTATCCAATCAGAGGCCACCATTTGCATGTTTCATATTCGTTCCTGTCCGTTAGATGTATTCTTGTCCAATCAGAAGTCTCCATTTCAGAAAGTGCCATCTGAACCGTTTATTCTAATCATCGTCGGGCAGGCCAGGATACCATTGAGGCAACATATCCTCAGATAGTTGTTTGCGCATTCTGAGTATCTATCAGTGCATGGTGAATACTTTCATCCGATGGAGGTGGTGGTCAGTTTAACCACGAAGAACGCAACATTGGTCATTATCTCCACTATCCACTTGGTGTTACAATTCAAGAAGACTTGTCCAATCAGAGGCCACCATTTGCATCTGTCATATTCGTTCCTGTCCGTTAGATGTATTCTTGTCCAATCAGAAGTCTTCATTTCAGAAAGTTCCATCTTCGGCCATGTTCGCTCTGAACCGTTTATTCTAATCACCGTTGGTCAAGCCAGGATACCGTTGAGGCAACATATCCTCAGATAGTTGTTTGCGCATTCTGAGAATCTATCAGTGCCTGGGTGAATACATTCATCCGATGGGTTGGTCGGTCAGCTTGGTCACGAAGAACGTAACATTGGTTACCCTCTCCACTTTCCACTTGGTGTTGGGGCGTTGTTGTTGGGCCCATTCCAAGGGATCCACGTTGGCCAGGTTCTCCAGCATCGTCTCTAGCGACGCCCGGTTAATGATGGTAAACGGTTGGTCAAATACCCGGATGTTACTGCTCGGGTAAAAGTATCGGACTTGATCTGTCTCCTTATGCTGCAGCACATAACCAAACGCCAGATTTAATTTGAAGGACGTTGCTTGGTCATTGAAGATGGCTTCCACGTAGCTGCCTAGACGGGCGAGGTCGGTCAGTCGAAAATTGTAGATATCTTGAATAGGGCGATGACGGTAGAAACAGTGCCGTATCATGGTCCAATGGCGCCGATAGATGTCACTCACTGGATGGGCGCCCTGTAAGAGATCGCTAGGAACATTTATGGGCTCGTCCAGAAAATGTTCGATGTTATCAGGCGTATGACTCGAAACCGTAACGGTGGGGTCCGGCTGGATATCCAGGCCCTCCTGGACCGTGGGTATAGGCAGGCTCTTCGTCATCGTATCACCAGTGGCGTTCGTCTCTCCGGGTTCATCTTCACTGGGTCTGACTTTCCGCGGCTCCTCTTTAGTGGAAAGTTGTCGCCCAAACCGTAGAGACGGGGCATGCTTCAAACGTTGGTGCTGTCTAAACCGACTGGGTCGTTTGAAGAGTCGACCACAATCATTACATAGTACCGTCGCACCCGCGTGAAGTACCCTCTCATGACGCAGTAAATGATCCTCCCGATTGAATGACCGTGCGCAGGTTGTACAAGTATACCGAGCATCGTTGTGGGTGGAGGCCTCGTGGCGTCGTAAATTATCTAGACGAGTAAACAGCTTCTGGCAAGTTGTGCAAGTGAACATCTTGGTGGTTGACAGAGTGTCTGATGAAACGTCCAGGCCGCTTCCCTTTTATAGCACGCTAGCTGGTGATCTATTTTTAGCACACTCAGTTCAACTATCCCCAAGTCGAGGGCCGAGCCGTGACATCTTCGGTAACATCCGTGTATCTTCGGTCACCTCCGTACCGTCAACGATCAACATGTAGACATATAGAGTATGTACGGCATGTTATGGTATTCATCAGTGCATGAGTGACGCATCCAGCCGATGGGAGTGGTCGGTCAGCTTGGTAACGAAAAACGTAACATTGGTCACACTCTCCACTGTCCACTTGGTGTTGGGGCGTTGTTGTTGGGCCCATTCCAAGGGATCCACGGTGTCCAGTTTCTCCAGCATCGTTTCTAGCGACACTCGGTTAATGATGGTAAACGGTTGGTCAAATACCCGGATGTTACTGCTCGGGTAAAAATATCGGACTTGGACTGTCTCTTTATGCTGCAGCACATAACCAAACACCAGATTCAATTTAGCTGTAGTTTGATCTTTTTTTGAAGATGGCTTACGTGGCTACGTAGACGGGTGAGGTCGGTCAGTCGGAAATTGTAGATATCTTGAATAGGGCGATGACGGTAGAAACAGTGCCGGATCATGGGCCAATGGCGCCGATGCAATGTCATCACTGGATGGTCTTCGTGTGACAGATCGCTGGGAACATTTATGGCTTCGTCCACGAAGTGTACTTTGCCCTCCACGTCGTACAAAATCTGGCCCAAGGTCTTGTCGTCGGAATTTGACTGTTGAATTAGGGCGACATCATCATCGGCCCTCGTGCGATGGGTGGAGTTCCCCCTGTTTCGATATTGATGCCTACGGGCTCTTCTATCTGCAAACGTGGCTGCGGAACAGGGTGTCGTGTGCGTTGGTGTCGCAGCAACTGACTGGTCAGTTTGAAAAGCCGACCACATTCTTCGCATGGACGCTTGGGTACCTCATGGCGTGCACGTGTGTGGCGCTGTAAATGATCCGGGCGCTGAAACGACAGTGTACATATCGTACAGTTATACCGGGCGGTTCCTTCGTGCCTGGTAGCCTCATGGCGGCGCAAGTCATGCAGACGAGTGAATGATTTCAGGCACGTAGTACAAGTGAACATCTTGGTGGTTGACAGAGTGTCTGATGAAACGGCCAGACCGCTTCCCTTTTATAGCACGCTAGCTGATATCATGTTCGGGCACTTCCGTGTCTCTTCGGATGTAAAAGTCCCCGGATGTAAAAGTGCCTGAATGTTTACGAATGTCCCACCATTCCAGACTTCTATCAGGTCCATGTCCAGAAGCTCTCATACGCCGCCATTTTGGAGCCGCCATGTTGGATCCGCCATTTTGGAACCGCCATCTTGGATATGTCCCATAATGCACCGGGTCAAAATACTCGCTTCTGATTGGACGCGGTGGAAACCTTTACACCGCGCGCGCCGGGGTCAAAGGTCAGTTCCGGTCACCTTTAGCGACGCACACCAAACAGAAGCGAGTATTTAAAATCCGTCACAGAGCTCTCGTCCAATCAGAAGCGAGTATTTTGACCCGGTGCATTATGGGACATATCCAAGATGGCGGTTCCAAATGGCGGATCCAACATGGCGGCTCCAAAATGGCGGCGTATGAGAGCTTCTGGACATGGACCTGATAGAAGTCCAGAATGGTGGAACATTCGTAAACATTCGGGCACTTTTACATCCGGGGACTTTTACATCCGAAGAGACACGGAAGTGCCCGAACATGATATCAGCTAGCGTGCTATAAAAGGGAAGTGGTCTGGCCGTTTCATCAGACACTCTGTCAACCACCAAGATGTTCACTTGTACTACGTGCTCGAAATCATTCACTCGTCTGCACGACTTGCGCCGCCATGAGGCTACTAAGCACGAAGGAACCGCCCGGTATAACTGTACGATATGTACACTGTCGTTTCAGCGCCCGGATCATT
>JAVTVY010054384.1:0-28426 GCA_036873755.1 Hanleya hanleyi | reverse complement strand
TCAAAAATTTTTTTAAATTTAACGAGATGGTGCAAACATGGAGGTAAAATCGGATCCAATTTTTACCTCCATGGTGCAAACGAACCAAAACAACTGAAGTTGATTTTTGAAATTACTAGACTAGGCATCTATTTTCTGGCATTGCATCTATTAACTGATCTGTCTATTATCCTGAAACAAGTGTCCCACATTAGGGCAGCACAGAAACATTTCAAATGCCTGCCCCATCAACAAAAGACTGGTGTACTGCATTTACAGGATTTAGGTCAAACGTTATGGGCAAATCCATTCTTTCAATAAGGGTGGTCAAGTCAAACTGTTGGCACTTATTTGCAGCCTTCAATAACCAAACATGGTAAACTTATGTATCTATCTGGAGTTCGCATGATCCTATCGAAAGTGAGGCAGCGGCCTATGCGCAATAGTTTACAAAATTGTGCGCCTTTTCAAACAGAATTCTCTAATTCATTTCATTTTTATGAGTTTATGGTCACCAAGGACTAGCTGCAGTTATGACAATTGCTGGTCTTCAGTCTGAAGTTGTACTGGACTTTTAATTTTAGTCTGAATATTTGCCAAATTTCACGTAAAATTTATAATGTAAGATTTTGAAAGGGAAGTCTGGTCCAGATCCAAGTGGTTTTTAATTAGCGTAGCTGAAACGTTTCAAAACTTGCATACTTGAATTGGACATCATTTGCAAGCCAGGAACTGATACCTCGATTTCATTCAAAATTACCAAGTTTGTAATTTTAAAAATTAATTTGAATTGCCTTGTGTAATCTTGTCTTGTTGACATCCACAATGTGACATAAATGTGCTGAAAAATAGATGGTATCTTAGACCCTGGTAAATTAAGAACATAAAACTGAAGATGTTAAATTATCTGTTTGTTGCTTTATTTTCACAATTCAAATATATAGCAGTATTGACAGGCTCCACTGATGGTCGTATGAAAATTTGTTATATACATTACATGTACTTACAGCGGTTGCAAAATTAGAAATAAACTCAATAGAAGTCTGTCGGCCGGCGACAAAAAAGTAAAAATACTCAATTCTGGTGAAAAAAATATTGAATTTTCAGTATCCGGTGGCAAAAATTTGGACTTCTATGAAACCCTGGGTGAGGGGAAGACTACTTTTTCTGACCCCAACCACCCATTTACCATTTATCCTATCTTTATAATGTTAAATGACTGTATATAACCCACCACGCATATACCATAGAACTGAGAAATCCCATGCACTTTATTTTCTGGAACAGCCATGAGCGGTTATATAGAGATATGCCTGTATATTCAAGAAAATTATATTTTATGCACTAACTTTATAAAATCTGATGGAATAGTTGCAAGAATTGTTCACTTCAGCTGTTCAGACAATAACAAATATCTTTTAGTATTAAGCAATAAGCAAGACCTACACAGGATAATTTTCAACAGTTTTGATATTGACATGCACATAAAGATTTCTAGCCTGATATCCTTCATATCACATGTAGATTGATATGGAAACCTTGGGGCCATCTTGGGATATATTACAGCTTTGTAGCATTTGATTGGTCAATTCCAATATTCAAACATAAATGCAATGTTTTCATTGGCTGGTGTAAGAAAATTCAGCTTTGTAGCATTTGATTGGTCAATTCAAATATTCAAACAGAAATGCAGTGTTTTCATTGGCTTGCATAAGAAAATGGAAGAAACACCAGCCAATCAGTTTGTGTCAACCATCAAACATCTTGGGATACCTTTGGTAACATTTAATTGGTCAATTCAACTATTCAGACAGAAGTGCAATGTTTTCATTGGCTTTTGTGAGAAAATTGAAGAAAATTCAGCCAATCAGTTTGAGGGTTCATATGCCTCCCGGAAAGTCCTTAAATCTCCTGAAATTTAATTACTAACCTGAAAAGCCCTGGAAAATGCTTAAAAATTAGGTTTAATTACTTACCTGGGAAACTCCTGGAAGAACTACACTTTCGCCTTCTGGAAGAACCCGCGATGCCACACATTTCTAGGTCAAAATTTTGTTCCTCAATTTTGCTCATCTTTGTTGTGAGTTATTATACTAAAGACTCCTGGAATTTTCAAATTATTGTCCTGGAAAACTCCTGGAATTTTTTCATGTTGTAAGTGTATGAACCCTGTAAAAGTGAATAAAATCTCTGTTTTAGGATTATCTGAGGGCTTTCATCAAGCTGGAGTAGCAGAGAGTCGCTGGGCCATCGAAAAAGTGGATGCAGCAGCTCAGGCCTTCAGACTGAATAACCCAGGCTGTACAGTCTTCACCGACGACTGTAACCACCTACTGCGACTAGTCATGGACGTAAGATTAATGTCTGTCCATTCAATGACTATATGGACATGTATAAATATGAAAAGGTTTTGGAGAAAGTATAAATTGGCCGTCAGCAGGAATGGATAAACAATTTATTCTTTCACTCCCAAATATTTCATATTCAAAATTACTCAGTGACGGGAAACACATATCATGTAACCAATTCTCCATGTATAAACATGCAATCTCCTGGATTTTGAGCCCATTGAACATGTTGAAACTTGCATGAAAACTGGGTGACCAGATTAGGTTGGGGAGGAGAGTATGGTGTTGTCTGGATACCTGAAATTATTAGTCTAATGTATTCGCAGTATGCTAAATGTTAGTGTGGAACTAACTAACTGTATTTGCGGTAATAGATTTTCGCCTATTGATCGTTGTGGTGGTGGTTACCCATCAGCCTTATCCACTCCCGAGTAAATATTTATTTCTCTTTTCGCTAAAAACCACTATTCACAATTTTCAAGTTAATTGTGTCAGCTGTGTAGAAGAAATGTTGAAGATCTACATCTGCGGATATGAACGCATAAGCTGGAGCGCATGGCGTGTGCTCAAATAATTCTTTCCATCTTGTGTTCCAAAATTTTCCACCAAAAAAGTGATTATGCATGAGGTCAATTGCCATCAGTTCCGTGCTCAACGACTTCAACTTTCATCTAGTAATCCGATAAAGCAGTATTATTGTTATAATATTGATTATTGATTGGTTGATCTATGATCAGGGAGAGGACAGTAATTCCATGGGTCAGAAATTACCCCAGAGAGGTGAAGTAGAACTGTTATGTGGGGGTCCCCCGTGTCAAGGCTTCAGCGGTATGAACCGATTCAACCATAGAGAATACTCCCTCTTCAAGGTAGGTCAATTCATAGACACCCAATTGTTTAGGATCATTCTCAATCAATGGGAGACAACTCCAAACACATGTGGACAAAGTAGGAGTCAAGAAAAGTTTTCTCCCCTCATTGTTACCTTATGAAGTCTGTAGGAGGCATAGCTAACACAACAGTCTCTCATCATAATACATCTAATTATATCTACATAACGACGTAAAAGTGTTTGGTTTCTTATCGATATTGTTTTGGGTTTATCGCTGTGCTTGAAGATTGAAGATGAGCATTTAAGGTAAAATATTGGATTCATTAACAATTCTGAGTACAATCTTCAATTTAACCAGAAATTAAGGAAGATCACTGAGCTTTTCTTGATCTGCATATGTAGAATTAAGTTATTGGACAAACTTTAGGACCCCTAGAACAGTTCTAAAAAGCTGTCTATTAATCCCTGAATCTTATTCTTCGCCATCTCCTGTCTATCATTATTTTGTACAAGTTTGAATGACTCTATGGTCAAATTCAGCACATGAATGATATACATTTGTAATATGATGAGGTTGAAATTACTTTGTGATGTGATTTTCATTGATCTTGATAAAGTATGCTGATACAGGCGATGGGGGATAACTCCAAACACATACATACAAACGAGGAGCCAAGGCAAGTTGTCTCCCCTCATTGTGACCTCATGAAATCTATACCAGGTGTAACTAACAAAGTCTCACGTCATTATACTTCCAATTATATCTACATAACGACATTAAAGTTCTTTGTTTTGTTTTCAGAATTCGTTGATCGCGAGTTACCTCAGCTACTGTGATTACTACAGACCTCGCTTCTTCCTACTGGAGAATGTGAGGAACTTTGTCTCCTTCAAACGAAGCATGGTCCTTAAGCTGGCCCTCAGATGTCTGATCCGTATGGGGTACCAGTGTACATTTGGCGTACTACAGGCGGGCAGCTATGGTGTCGCTCAGACCAGGAGAAGGTGATTAAACATTTTTCCCACAGAATTGCTGCACTGCAACTTTGAACAGCATCCAGTCAGACATGGATGTCGTATTTATATTCCAAAAATCTGCGATAAAAAAAAAATCATTATTTTTTGTTAACTGGGAACAATGGAAATTTGTAGGTTAATTACATGACATGATTATGAACAACATGTATGGAATATTGTAGCCAAGTATTGTGCCTCAAAATTCACATTGTAGGTATGAGCAATTTTCTTTGTCTCAGAAGTAATTTTCTTGAATTCTAGATCAAGATGTCAAGATGCTGGGCAAAATTTTACTGTTCATACAAATCGTCTCCATTACATCGCAAAAAAATCATTTACGAGTGAAATTTGAGACTTTGGTACTATTAGCATGGTAGGGATACGGACTCTCGGATATGGGCCTATATTTTATTTACTTTTGCATGTATGTTTGATATATATATCAGCCCTCACAATTAGGAAAATTCTCCATGGCAAAATAATTGCTGAGGAGAAATCAATTGGCCACGGCAAAAAAGGGCTTCACCACGGCATTTATTTTTTTTGCAGTAGATCTAGTTTTGACTACGATAATTAAATGACTTGCCCAGGATGTTTACTGGAATTCACAGATTTTCCACTACAATTGGATGTACGTATTCATTTTTGTCATATCAGAAATTCATAAAATACAGATGAACTTGTGGTCATATGTACTGACCATTGAGCAAAAATTCAAGTTTTTTGTTTGGGGTAACATAACCTTGCTACAAACCATGCATTGGTAGGTAAATTTTTAATTTTATTATTTTAATTTTAGTTCTCAATTGAACTTTTTTATTATCACATACATGTACCTGGTGACAATATTGCTTCATGGGAGTAGAGACATGAGATGTGCGAAACCGAGAAAATAATACCATTTGTGTGGATTTGAGTTTTCCTGGTTAACAGATACATGTATAACTTCAATATAAGATAGTTTCAGGAATACCCTATATTTCTTAGATGAATTGAAAAAAAGGTAAAATAAAAAAAACCCTAAAGTTATAGGTGGGGGCCTGTAGGGTTAATCAAACAAACAATATTTATGCCCCCCCTCTAACTAGAGGGGGGGCATATAGCGATCGCTTTGTCCGTCCGTCTGTCCGTCTGTCCATCCGTCTGTCCGTCTGTCCGTCCGAATTTCTTGTCCGGGCAATATCTCGGTTAATATTTGATGGACAGGATCGAAACTTGCATGGAATGTGGCGAGTGGCTCGTAGGTGTGCAGCGTGGAGCTTTTTCCGAGTTCCGGTATAATTTTCAAGAGTTATGGCCCTTTTTCTGAAATCTCTGTGAATGGGACTTGTCCGGGCTGGATCTTGGTTAATATTGTATGGACAAGTATGAAATTTGCATGATATGTGGTCAATGACCCACAGTTGTGCAGCGTAAAGTTTCTCCACATTTCGCTTATATTTTCAACAGTTATGGCCCTTTGTTCCTGAATTCTCCGTGAATTGGGACTTGTCCGGGCTGGATCTCGGTTAATATTGTATGGACAATTATGAAATTTGCAGGATGTGTGGTCAGTGCCCTGTAGTTGTGCAGCGTGAATTTTCTCCGCGTTTCGCATATATTTTCAAGAGTTATGGCCCTTTTTTCTTCAAATCTTTGTGAATTGGAACTTGTCCGGGCTGGATCTCGGTGAATATTGTATGAACAATTATGAAATTTGCAGGATATGTGATAGTGCCCTGTAGTTGTGCAGCGTGAAGTTTCTTCGCGTTTCGCATATATTTTCAAGAGTTATGGCCCTTTTTTCTTCAAATCTTTGTGAATTGGAACTTGTCCGGGCTGGATCTCGGTGAATATTGTATGAACAATTATGAAATTTGCAGGATATGTGATCAGTGCCCTGTAGTTGTGCAGCGTGAAGTTTCTCCACATTTCGCATATATTTTCAAGAGTTATGGCCCTTTTTTCTTCAAATCTTTGTGAATTGGAACTTGTCCGGGCTGGATCTCGGTGAATATTGTATGAACAATTATGAAATTTGCAGGATATGTGATCAGTGCCCTGTAGTTGTGCAGCGTGAAGTTTCTCCACATTTCGCCTATATTTTCAAGAGTTATGGCCCTTTTTTCTTCAAATCTTTGTGAATTGGGATTTGTAGGGCTGGATCTCGGTTAATATTGTATGAACAAGTATGAAATACGCATGATATGTGGTCAGTGAAGTTTCTCTGTTTTCGGTTATATTTTCAAGAGGTATGGCCCTTTGTTTAAACCTAAGTAAATGGAATATATTTCTTTGTCCAAGCTGGATCTCCGTCCATAACTGATTTGAACCAGGAAAATGGCTATATTATATGTTATTCTACATTCCAAAGCAGACAACATAGGTCCTGAAGTATGAAATTGCCCCAAAAACAGTGAATTGGGTACAAAATTCACTGATCGCTTCATAAGTTCACCACAATATACTCCCAAGGAATGTGGGTCTCATAACCAGGTCACATTTTCGGATTTGGCGAAAGCCCTGGCGACCATCTTGCATCGAAGCATCGTATTATCACGTGTTGCTTGATATTTGGAATATGTATTATGTGAGGCATGGCAAAAAAGTGACTGAAACAGAATTTTTACAATTATCCAAATTAGGCCTCCACCAACCAATAAAGAACAGAACAATGGCGGGGCAGTGTCGGATTAAAGTGGAAGGGGGGGGCATACAATTGAGCAATCTCTGATTGCTTCCTTCCTGTGTTTAAGTTTTGCCTTGGCTTCTTTGCAAACAAGAATGAATAAAAACTCTGATTTTTCCTAACTCCTTCTGGTAAAGTTTGTGTATTCCGCCTCCAGAATGTTCAGCACATCCAACGACAGCTTAATATTATTGCCGCTTCTTGGTGTGCCGCGAACTTGCCCATATAGTCGGCCGGAGGCATTCCAGTTTTTTATTACCTCAGGTTCCAGCCATGCCAGCTATCCATTTATCCGATATGGCGAGAGTGACAAAGCCACGTGGTCGTAACATGTTGGCCGATCTTGCACGCCTCAAAAAGTAAAGAAAATTTCAAGCACAGTTTCCACCATTGTCCGCCAGTTCAGGCTTTATGCACGACAACCTCAAATTTTACATTTCACCATTTTGTCAGCATCATCATGCTCTCGTACGATGGCAAAGCAAAACAAATTGTCACTGTCAAAACTTTTAAATACCGCTGTGCAGGAGAATGGTAATTGTAGGGGCTTACGTGGAGTAGGGTAACCCCAAATGTCTGGCAAATTATATTCCGGGTAATGTATGAAAACATGGAGTATATAAGATATTTAGTGCCAGCTGTAATTAATTAATTTAAGATTACTACTCAGTTCACTATTTCAGGTTGCCGTGCCATCATAATACAATAATACATAATCCTAACTGTACGTGAATTCCCCTTCATCGTAACCCTCACCATTCCCTAGAGCACTCTCCTCATATGCGGTCGCCTGTGCTATTGCGACAACGAAGAAACGCCAGTGGAGAAATGCCCTGCATGCTGGAGAGTGACAGACATCCAATTGAAGATCTGTGCTTTCTAGATCGTGAATGATCTGTCAGTTCTTGGAAAAGTGCATTTTGCCGACCGATGTCTCCAAATTATGTAATCAAACAACCACAGCACCAGTAGCTGTCTCGTTTATTAAAACCACATTTATTAGCAAGAAAAGCCAGTTCAAGGAGACGTAATTTACCATCGATCGTATGTTGTTTACTGACAACAACAACAACATCACTTTACGACCCACGGCAAAAAAACTGCCGACGCGAAGTGATTTTACCCCAGCGTTTACCACGGCAATTGCCGTTTGCCGTGGCTAATTGCGAGGGCTGTATATTCAGAAAGCCCCTTTAACAAAAGTCCTATGTTTTTGTGACAATTTGAATAAATCTCACAGAAGCAAAAAATTGCAGGAAACCAGGTAAGATGTCTAAAACTGCATTCAAAGATTGTTTTTCTTTATTAACTGTTTCCCTTTTTCATGTGTTTCAGGGCGATCATTCTGGCAGCAGCCCCAGGGGAAAAGTTGCCATTCTACCCAGAACCTCTGCACGTGTTTGCCCCGAAGGCCATGGCTTTAACGGTGATGATTGATGATAAGAAGGTATACCCCCATACCCCTTCATCTTGACATTATTGTGCTACCAGCATAGAACATGTTAAATGTTTTTTCCCAATTTCCGCTATGACCTGAAAACTTCTGATATTGAATATATATTGTTTATATTGAAAACACTGTATGTGTTAATTACTAAGATGAACAAAGTGGCCATGGTTATGAGGGATGAATAGCTAAATTTCAGAATATTGTCTCCCCTGTTGATCCAAGAATCAAAAGAATTATTCCTTTCAATTACGACACAATATCTCCATCTTCAATTATGAGAATATTAATGAAATATCGATCAACTCTTTAATGAAATTGGCATCAAGTTTTTCCCTTGGGCACCATGACCAAGGCAGCACCCATTCTATACATAAGGTGTGGTCACAAAGTCAAGCAAACACTTATGACGACATCATTTCAGGGACAACATCACCAGTGTCCAGTCTGTTATTGGCTTTCAGTGTCCTGGCTAATTGTATATGACAGGGATGTGACCTTGATGAACTATTTCGGATGTAATATATTTTGTGAAAATTTATTTTTATCGTCTTCTTATAACCAGTATTTGTCGAACATCAAGAGGGTGAAATCTGCTCCTTTCCGCACAATCACTGTTCGAGATACGATGTCAGACTTGCCGGAAATCCGCAACGGAGCGAAGAAGGATGAAATATCGTATCAGGGAGAACCACAGTCACATTTCCAGAAACTTGTATGTTTGTATTCCTCACGCATGCATAACTCACATAGTACCCTCATTGATTAGCATATGGCTATGTTGCTCCATTACACTTCCGAACTGTTAAGCTTTCAATTTTTTCTGAAATGTTGCTTAGGGCTGTTCCAGAAAAACATATGTACCCCCCCCCCCGGAAGGCACTTCTGTTAGCACCCACCCACCATCATATTTGATTTTTCAGTTTTTGTAACCACCCACAACAGCAGAAAAAGGATTCATAGACCCACCAATAACCTATAATTTTTCTCGAAGCTGGAGACCACCCACCCACATTTTTTTATGAGAAACCCGGAGACCACACACCCACAATTTTTTTTATGAAAATTAAAACCTGAGACAACCCACCCACATGTTTTAAATGATCCCCAAGGTTTCCCGACTTTCGGACGTCGGCTTCAGCCATCTCCGCGGTTATGTGACGAAGGGAGATAACTCGTGGCGACACTGTCGCCACTCTCGTTAGTTTCGTTTTCTCCGGTGAGACGAGCACTTATCGTTACCTGCTTTCAGTGGACAGAGATTGCCGAAAAATCTCCATTCATAGAGAATTCACTGCCACTTGACAAAGATCTTCGTAACGTGGTATTTCATTGGATGAAATATCTTTGACATGGACGCCTGTCCAATGAAAAAGCACGGTATTCAAGATCACCTTTGTGTGGAGTCACAGTGCGCCAGTTAACAACAACAACGACCACAAACGTTGGTCGCGAACTCGGGACAAGATTCGAGGATTAAAATAAGTTTATCTAGATTAAATAATGAATACTATATGCCTCAAAAGGATTTGAGGGCCCACACACAGAAGCATTTTACAAGTAATGAATCCAACCACCCAGAGAAGTGGTTTATTTCAAGATACACCCACCTAGACCAGCAAAATTTTTACGACAACAACCACCCACATATTTTTTTTTTCTTTGCCGTCCGGGGGGGGGTACATATGTTTATCTGGAACAGCCCTTACATACATCTTGTGGTGTGTGATATCACTGTTACATGATCTTGATGCAAATAGATTTTGCTAAATTATACTGCAACAATATTAAAGTTATCCTGTTGTAAATCTGTATTGAAAACTTGCATCGCTTGTCTCTCTTCGCTTGTAGAACATCATGATGTTATGAAGGTCTCCTTCATTTACGTCCTGCTAAGTCAGATGAAGGAGTGAGGTCCACTATAACATCATTACATTCCAAAAACAATGGGAGGCAATCGATGACATTTTCGAAAGTTGTGGCTCCAGTTTTCTGGTGGTATAAGTTTTGACTTGTCATATACTCGGAGGAAGAAAATAATCCACAGAACTAGTACCACACATCAACAACTATAACTACCTTGATTTCTGACATTTTAGAACATTGGAAAGCTTTGCAGTTCACTTTAAGTAACCAATCCAGGTTGAATAAGCTATATGTCTACCAATAGAATGTCATATTTTGGCTAAGGGCTGTTCCATTTAAAAAGGTATGGGAGGGGAGGAAGGCACTCAATATATTATTCTATTGGTCATGGGAGGAAATTCTCTTCAATCCATGTTACAACATTGAGAAGGCCAATAAAATTTCTATGGGTGGTGGGGTATAATTCAAAGCTGCCTTCTGCCCCTCCCATACCTTTTTAAATGAAACAGCCCTAATGAGGTGACAACTGGGCTACCAAGTCTCAAATTTGTGTATCATCTACATGTATTTTACAAAGTTACAAAAATTTCACCAAATCTTATGCCTCCTATATTCATTCCTATATATTGCTGTGTGATCACCGCGCCCATTTTCATTGAAATAAATGTTCATCGCGATGTTTGCATTGATCAGATACGAGGTAACCAGTATCAGCCTATCCTGAGGGATCATATCTGTAAGGAGATGAGTCCGCTGGTCCACGCTCGTATGCAGCAAATTCCCCTGGCACCCGGCTCAGACTGGCGCGACCTCCCTAACACTGTCATCCGACTCTCGGACGGAACGTACACCAAGAAACTGTAAGCACCTAGCATTGATTGGTTGTTGACTAACTTGATATTAGATTCTCTCTCTCTCTCTTGCCTATTGTACACTGTGCAGCTTGTACAGAAGCTGGCGAGCTTGGGAGAAGCAGTTTCTGCGATCCTCACTGAAACTATTGTCTGTCCCAAACAGGCTAGATAATATATTTACTGAGACAATTTCGGCGATATTTCGGAGAACAATTTTCTCATTTCGCACAATTTTATTCCGAAATTTCATGAAAATCTGTGTAGTAGTTCTTCGTAAATCGCAGAAGAAATTTGAGTTAGGGGATTGTGCATGTTATATTTTGACGTTATTTTAACATTGATAAACCGGTCTAATTTTGGAAATAACTCCGTAAGTTTTCGTGATTTTAGTTGATTTTGCACGGATTTTAATTAAATTTTGTAACATAAATGCTGTGGAAAATTTGACAGTTGTGAAAATATTTGGCTCTGAAATATCGGCGAAAATGTCTGTTATATTAGCTGTGACAGACAGTAACTGGGGCAGATCCAGAGTGTTGCTCACTCTGCTGAGCAGTGGGTGGTTGGGGCGGGCATGGGTTCCTGTTGCTTCAATGCATTTTGCTGAGAAGCAACAGAAACTTGATAATGTGATGTCTAGCACTGTAATATCACTTGTCTTCATCCTGTCTGTGTCTGGTGTGCTGTCCTCAGTGTTTTTAGGGTGGATGGAGGGTGTCTGGTTCCATGCTGCTTCAAGGATTTCTTCTTTGAACTAGCAGGAACGCAACTTGGCTGGGTAGTGCTTAGTTGGTTCGTCGCAATATAGCTGAAATATTGTTGAAAGCTACATTAAATTCTATTCACTCTGCTGAGTGATATACTATGATATTAGGCACTCACCTTTGGAAAGGTATTTGTAAGCAAATGGTATTGCTAGAACTGTTGTGAGAAGCTAGAACAAATGACTTGGTTCCTAACCCCCATTATACCGCCACTTTTTCAAGACGTTAGATATGTCAAACGTGTATTTTCAGACAACCACGTTGCAAGCTTTAATATTGTGATGAATGTTATTATAGGCGCTACTTGCACCATGATAAGAAGAATGGCAAGGCTGACAACGGAGAGCTGCGAGGAGTGTGCTCGTGCGCGGAGAAGAAGTCTTGCGAGACGATGGATCGTCAGTTCAACACCATGATCCCGTGGTGTTTACCTCACACCGGTAACCGTCACAACCACTGGGCGGGACTCTACGGTCGGGTCGAATGGGACGGTTTCTTCAGTACGACCGTTACCAATCCAGAGCCCATGGGAAAACAGGTCAGTTCTTGATTACACTCTAAACAACTGCCATTGGTCAAGAATGCTGGGGGATGCACAAGCTTGCCTACCAGCACCATTACCAAGGAATGAAGTAGGGAGCCAGAAAATAGTTCTTAAAGGGATGCCTGTTTTACCTTCAAACTTGGTGATTCCATAATGTTAACTGTATTCAGGTAGCAGGCATTTCGTGCCTGACATTATCAGTGAGCATGACAAATCATAAACAATTGAATTTAACCTGGAAAATAAAGGTCACTTCAATAAAACTTAAGTGTAACTGTGGCACGTATGTAAGTGTATGTCATATTCAATATGACGATGTGAATAACAACACGTAGCAAACTTTTTTCCATAACATTTCACTCATATTCTGTCTCTGAGGATTCAAAGGCAGCTTTCTACAGTGGGAAAGAAATCAGCACTGCCTCTTTTGATGTCGGAGATGACGTTAACGACGTCATACTTCGAGCGTCCTGCGTCGTCTTCGGGACGTCGCAGCAATGCAGAGAATGGAACAGTTTTGTAACAATGTGGCATTGTGACATGGTTTATCGTTCTAAAATAACGTCACGAGTTCCGACCTGCTTGCGGCGCTGTGCACTACGATAACATTAATAACATTGAAATTGTTAAAATTAAAGTCGAAAAACAAAGAAACAGGTTATAAATAATATAATTTGAAAGATTTTCTTGGATATAACGTAAAGTTGCAAAAGTACCACAGTTACACTTTAACCATCACTAGTTACATCTGAATGTGTAAAACCTATATCTATAATCCTACAAACCTATCCGTGTCCGTAATTAGAATTCTTGAAAAAATAGGTCAGGGTCGGTTAGCTTTATATTCTTGTAGCTCATAACCAGCAGACCTCTCAAGTTATAATTTTGCCAAGGAGTGAGATTTGAGTATCCACCCTTCAAAAATGCGAATTTCTAGGTGTTATTTCATACAATTTTTTGCAATTTGTTTCATATAACATCCTACCATTGTACATTTCACCCATCATGGAGGCTATAAATGGATACTTTACAACCAAGTCTAGGAAAATTTTGAAATCGCGGACTCATTTTTCTGCAAACTGAAGTAATTTTGAAGGATTCTTGGTTATTTTAAAATAATTTCATGAAAATGCCCAGATGCGTTAGAATTTGATATAGCTGCGTGAGAGAGATGCCAAATGTGTGAGTCTCACGCCGAATGCCAGGGCTCACAAAATATCAAAAAATCTAGTTGCCCTTCGGGCAGCCAGTAGTACAAATTTACTTGCCCGAAAATATTTTTACTAGCTCAAATGATAATGTGTAACCTGAAGTTCACCAATATATAGAAATTCTTTATGCACCACAGATGGCTTTACTACCGAGTTTCAGATTTGACTTGAATCTGCGGATGAGAACGTGATATAAATAAAAACAAAGATTTTTTAACACCTCTTGTGGTGGAGAGAACAATTGTGTTCGAACCAGGTCCTTGGGGAAATGATTCATTCTAGGCAAGAACAGATTGTTCGCGTCCGCCAGCTGAGGAAATCGCCTACACACTCAACAGAACATTTCAGCTCTTTGATCATCGTACTCCAGCCAAAAGTATTCCTTCACCCATGAAGGCACAAACGCCCGCTCTTGTTTTCGTTCATAGTCCTGATCCTTACGGTCAGTATTCTCTCGCAGACGTTTATCCCCCGTCGTTGGGAGTTCACGATTAGCCAGATGCTTGTCCATTTTAAAAGTCTTGTCAACTCACTGCACTGACAATGACAATGTGGTCCGTCCCGCGCAAAATGATGAAGTCTGCGTTGATTGGCCGATATTAGTCAGTAACCAGGTCGTCGCGAAGGACATTTCGTGATGCGTGTTTACGTGGCGCATGGTGGGATACCCACAGGGTTTTTCCAATTTTGACCGACAGCATGGCTTTCACTTTCACCGTGATAGTTAGAGTTGAGACTGACGCTGATAGGCAGTCGAGTCCGCCGACTACAGCAAGGAACAACATATTTTATCCAGTAGCATTGACAATTACAGCTAAATTTCTGATTGCCCGTCGGGCAGACAGTTTGCCAGATTTACTTGCCCGACGTAATTTTTGGTTGTCCCGGGACGTCGGGCTAGCTAATTCGCGAGCCCTGAATGCATGAGGGTTGATAGGTCTGAACCAGTAGTATGAATTTTGAAAGTGTAGCAATAATCTTAAAACTATTGAATTAAACAGAATTTGACGTTGATAAAATAGGTCATGGTCGGTCAACTTGTATGCTTCTGGCCCATCGCCAGTGACATATGTGTTAGGTATAGTACAGAAAGTTTGGTACCAATTCATATGACCTGGAAGTGGGGATACGACACAACTTACATATGTTAAAGGTTATACAAAATGATCTCGAAATCTGCTACTTTTTGTGCTAAATTGTTGTAGAGGTGATTATATAGACTTGTTTTACATTTTTGTATGTTTTCAAACTTCCCAAGGTTGGAAATAGCAGCAGTAAAGTGCAACAATTTCACGCCCCTTTCAAAACGGTGAAAGCTGTGACCGCTTGACCTGTGACGTCACAACCTGATTACGATTTCGCTGAAATGCCTGTTGTGACGTCAAAATGTCAGCGACATCACGCTAGAACTGCCACAGTTGGGTGAATCTTTCGTAACAACGCCCGACGTCATAGACTATGACGTTTACGGCGCAATCGTAATCAGGTTGTGACGTCATGCACCAGAGGTCATGGCTCCAATACGTTTTCTCCCACATGTGTGCTATTCGTGTTCTAAAACCCACTTCGACGACATTATTCAAGAAAAAAATACTAATTTGTTGTTTGGAACACTACTGGGTATGTTGTAATGCAAAGTAGTATAGAGTCATTTGGTATAACCTTTAACAGATGGATAAAACTCACCATCGCATTATATGTCCGTTTTGAAAATTATGTCGGGGTATAATTGAGTTGTCTGAAATTCTATTCAAGTGGCTAGGGTTTGATTAAATATAATCCAGCTTATTGGAGTGAATACTCAAGCATATTGACCTGAATTATCCCGTTATCCCTCGGACAGCTAACACAACAGAGTAGTCTCCCTTTACCAAGCAGGCAGTGTAACCTAGATTAGAAGTTACAGACTTCAAATAATCAGTTGCAAGTTTATATGATTAGTCCATGATACTGTGATCTTTCTTTTTTTAAACGGGATCTACTGAAAATCGGGGGTAATTGAATTATTACAACTTCCGATCGTATTTTTCTCCAAAAATTGTGAGTGATCGATTTCCGATAGAGTATTCGATTTATTAGAGGAATTACCGTATCCAAGATGTTGTGCGCAAGCACACTGTTGGCATACATGCACAATGGATTGGTGGAGAGAAGGGGATCATCAGATTCAAATTTTCAACAGGAAATGTCTTTCCTATTGCTTGTCATTCACAGTCTTGCATCTCGTGCACTAGTACTTTTATTTTGTGTCAGAAGTGGGATTAAGGGCTTTGCATACCAGAGCAAAGTGAACTGAAAATTTTGATATAGTGATGTCATCATTGCTAAATATCTCCTAAATGGCTAACAGCATGTGGATGAAAATTTCGCACATGACAGTTTAGTTTGTATTGGTTATTTCAACGCAAGGAGAAGTGAAATTGATGCACATTTCACACAGACATAGCTCTTGCAACTTACCGTTTAGCAGTGTCAAGATGTAGAGTTACACTGTAGGCACAGGAAATTGGGAAATCTCGTGCAACTTCTCTTCAATGACACACAACACCAAACAACAGAGAAAAACGGGAGGGGGCATAAGGAAAGGCAGAAAATCGGAAAACTGCAGACAGGAAATGAGCAGTTTTGGCTGCCATGGTGGCTTGCTCTTTAACTTTCCGCTTGGCATTATGGGACGTTTATGGTGCACGTTACAAATGACTGCGTTGTTTACAAAATTAGAAATGACATAAGATAAAAATTATGACCTTACGGGTATTGACAACTAAACAGACGGCTAGATTGTTACTTATATTAGCTAAAATACTTCCTGTGAACGGAACAACAGTGGATTCCATGCTCAAATATTCTACTCTGACAACGAGAAATTTCACACCAACTTCCCAAAAGTCCCGCCTTCTCCAGGCAAAGTACATTGTGTATAGACCTACGCCAGAATTTCAGATATGATTTACTGTTACAAACAATAATCAGTGATGATATATCCTGCCTTATGTTTCTTGATCAGTAATCATAATTAAAAATGCATCATATGTTAGCTGATAAATCGCGTTGAATTATGGAACTATTTTTTTCTGTATAGCGAAGCACTCACATTTAACATGAATGAGCCATCGGCGCGATGCTTTCGATGGATCTGCAAGTGAACCTACATGTCCCCAGTTCCCAAGTCCGGTTGACACTTTTATCAGCTATCTGAAATATAACCCAATCTTCATTGTTGATTGCACAACACCTTTCCGTCTCTTATTATATATCAATTTTCACAATGGTCCCACCCTCCCACTTTACAGAAGGTCCATTTTTTTTTTGTACACTTCAATATCTTGGAAATGAGGGACATGGAGGTTCTACCTATCTACTTTACTCTTCTTCTTTGGAGATAAATTCCAGTACATTTCCTCTTGTTTTCGAGAACTCGATGTATGTTTTATCCAACAACTTGGGCTTTAAAGGTTATGTATTGTAATTTAACGTCTCAGATATCGTAGTTTTGATGGACTACCCGTCGTCATCATCATTTTGTATGCCAAACCATTTTGGAATGACTGTTCACGTTGTAGAAAGCGATGCATGGATGGCCAATGTTCATGATGTGAACAACAACAACGCACCATGTGCTCCATTCTTATGTAAAGTGGGGGAGTGGTGTAACAGTCAGTCACCTGGTAACCTTTAAAATTAACCCCCAAGTTGAACAACCTCATGTAGTCTGCTTGTATGCATAATGTTATCCGTACCCAAGGGTTAAATTTTCCTTGTGAATATTCAACACAATCGAAAAAAAAGGTCCCCAAGAAAATGGCATTGCAAGTTTTCAATTTGTACTCATTTCCTGTCTGCAGTTTTCCGATTTTCTGCCTTTCCTTATGCCCCCTCCCGTTTTTCTCTGTTGTTTGGTGTTGTGTGTCATTGAAGAGAAGTTGCACGAGATTTCCCAATTTCCTGTGCCTACAGTGTAACTCTACATCTTGACACTGCTAAACGGTAAGTTGCAAGAGCTATGTCTGTGTGAAATGTGCATCAATTTCACTTCTCCTTGCGTTGAAATAACCAATACAAACTAAACTCTCATGTGCGAAATTTTCATCCACATGCTGTTAGCCATTTAGGAGATATTTAGCAATGATGACATCACTATATCAAAATTTTCAGTTCACTTTGCTCTGGTATGCAAAGCCCTTAACAGAATTTGGAGGATATTTAGCAATATTCCGACAGAATGTGAAGTGTTTGTTGATGACTGATTTGAAGGAATTGCTATACTTGCAGGGTCGAGTCCTTCACCCAGAACAACACCGAGTGGTTAGTGTAAGGGAATGTGCCAGGTCACAGGGATTCCCAGACACCTACAGATTCTTTGGGAACATCCTAGATCGACATAGACAGGTGAGTTAATCATCATAGTTCCAGGTCACAGGGATTCCCTGATATGTACAAACATCTAGACCAGGACTCCTGCTCCTGGTTGAGACTCCTGCTTGAGAACTCCTCCACTCAAAGCTTCACAAATTTGGCGATACAACGCATGCTGATAGCAAAATACGAGCGTAGCGTGCAAGATCTATGGCGTTAAGTTTCGTAACTTGTGTCTAATTCTGCTTTACCCGGGGCTAGGGGTCATATGAACCCAGAACCCTAGCTAGCGTTATTTGGCGGGGCGCCGCGCCCTGCCCCCAAAACCAGCACCCTTGTGCCCTAGACACAAATGTTCCGCGCCATGCCCCTATCCCACGACGTGTCTTACCAAAATGATCCCCACTTCTCTCTTTATTTTGAAAATTTCATCAGCGCGACATCTCATTTTCCCTTTCAATCGTTTCCGTTGCTTTAACACCTCCTACAATAGAGAGCGCATATTAATCTCGCGTGTTCTGGCTTCAGTTCACTCTCCGGTTTTCGCGTAAATGTCATACCAACCAAACAGCGGTGTGCTTTTATGCGAGATTACCGAATCGTGGAGAATACGTCCTGTCTGAACAATTGTGGCCCAACGAACTTTTTAGTTAGTCGTTTTATCGCCGTTTAATTATAATGCCAAGTAGCGCCAGACGTGCCAAAAAACGGGCACACGACAATGCTGTTACATCCAAGGGCTGCAAATCAATAACGTCGTTCTTCAGGCTGGATGGAAATGCGACGACAACTTCAACACAGCCGGATGAGATGCACTCGCTACCCGACTCTGAAATCGAATCAGCGTCACCGGATTACATTTACTGGTTCTGAATTTGAATTTATTGTTGATAGCAGGATAATCACAAAATGGAAAAGGCAGAAATTTAGAACACATGTGGACTAGTGTTTGCTGTAAAGCAACCAGCAGGTGGTCAGACTTGAATTAATGTTATTAATGAAGAAATTCTTTGCGGTATCATATGGATGACGACTGCCAACTGAATGTCAGATCTGACACTTTGTAGTCGGAGAATCTGAAGAATGTTGATGGCTGGTATGCGAGGAAAATCAACAGATGAATCCCATGATCATCAGACCTCCAGTTATGTTCACCAGCATGACCAGTGTATCATATCCCCTATAGTGATTTAACAAGGAAAACAAGATTTTAAGACAGAATTTGGAAGAGCATGGGCTTCAAAAATGAACTTTTCAAATGCTCTCTCAGGCCATCATTTTAATGTCAATTTCTCAATTTTCGCCGAAGGCCGTGAGGGGGGATACCCCCCTCTCGGACTCTCCCCCCTCGCTCGCTGCACTCCCTCAGACTTTGGCACTGCGTGCCTTCGTCATTGCACCCTGCCCCTTTCAATTCCTGACTAGGGGTCTGGAACCCATGTACTTCAAGATCCTCCAGGTGCTCATATGAAGTCACAATCAAAGCATGACTGAGATACATCATTCTCTAGATGACGACTTTACAATGAATATTATGGATCACGAATACTCGTCAGCGATATGGATTTGATATTTTTGGAACATCTTGCCAGCATCATTGAAAACTGTTGACCGCTTCTCTCTTGCAGGAAACTAGCCTGTGTTTATGTATGTCTTTTGAATTTGGTGCTAATACTGTTATATGGAATAGGTCTTTGGATTATGGACGCGGATATTCTTTAATGGATGACTGAATTATGAATGACGGATCAGACACCTGTAATTACAACTTTCTCACCTGCCTGTGTGGTGTCGTGATAAATGTAACCTTCGTCTCATTTCTCTTCAATTTTCTTCACAGATTGGAAATGCTGTTCCTCCTCCCATGGCCAGAGAGATCGGGCGAGAAATCAAAAAGTGCTTGATTTGGAAATCACAGCAGAAATCTGTAGACTCAGCAGAAACCGGCGACAAAAGTGAGAACAAAAGTGCAGACAAGGAGAATGGAGAAAATGAAAGTGAAACTAAAGATGTGAAAGAGGAGTCGGACGTCAAGACCGAAGACATCGCTGAAGGTTCATCAAATAGTAGCTGTTAATATTGTATGTGGTCAGATCATTTACCCAGAAATGAAATTTAGAATTGATGGCCATTTGATCAGAATGAAAGGAAGCTCGAATGAATTTCACGCATTTGTGTATAAATTCTCATCACATGTTGCTCCTGCTACAAAAATTCCTTATCACTTTGTCAAAGCTTGAGGAACAATATTGAATGAAATTGCAGAGGAATTAAATATTTGAGAGAAATTATAGAATCCATAGGAATTATAAACATTTTGAAAGAATTTTCAGGGTTTTTTTTGCATGTTTGAGGATAAAATATTATAAAATGAATTCTTATTTAAGGAAAAAAAGTTCTGTCATTTAAATCTGACATGCTGTAAAAATATTTATCGCAAAGTAAGAATTTTAAAACCAGATGTTACGATGTTTAAATCGCCTGATGAATTTTTTTTTTTGCATTTTATTGTGGATAAAAAATGTAATTTACTACGCAGCATTTTTTGGGCTTGGCTATTATTATCATGGCAAAAATTCTTAACTGTCTCATTGGCTTTGAAACTGTCAGAATTGTAGTGATATAGATATTTTTATCTGTAGAAAAACAGGAATAGTGACAAAACTGCTGTATTACTTGAAGAGTGCTGAAAATGGAGAAGGTCTGTGCTACAGTTTGTACCGTTTTATTCATGATCATGTATTTGGGAGATTGTTAAGAAACTACCCCACAGATACAGGTGTTGGTATTCTCAACTGCTTGAAATGTATGGTATTTCTCTTCGATAAATTCAATGCTCTCAGTGGATAAAAAAAAATATTTATGTATTTATATTAATCTAATTCTGATAACTCTTTAAGGACTATAACTTTTTGTGTATTTTTCTCCAGTTTCATAGATATGTATAGATCAGTTACCTCCCTTGCCTTCGAAAACGGTGGAGGTAGGGGTCACAATTCGGATTCTGATTTAGTCTTGATTTTAACTCTGTATTTCATCAAGAGTGAAGAACATATTAATTACCCTCAATTAAAAATGCCAGCTGTTAGGTCTTCTGTGGTGGAATTTATGAAACCTTGTACTTTTTTCATGTACCCATGCATCATAATGCTTGTATGTGCATCATTCTTCATCTCAAAGATCCAAAAATGGCACAGAAATATTTAATCGACACCTGAAAGTCTACCGATCAGCTCCAGTGCATCAAGTATTTTGAGCATACACTTGATTCTGTGGGGGTACTATTTATTACCAAACCACACAAAAAGAGTTCCAAATTGGTCACTTCAAACATCACTTGACCAAGTGCGGCCAAAAACATTTGGTGAAACACAACTTGAGAGAATTTTTTGAAGTGCACTTGGTCATGCTCGAAAATCACCCTTCAAAATTCCAAGTCATGCGAGGTTTCATGAAATCGACTCCTGTTTGATAGCAACTGATAGATCCCGTTTAGTATCCATATGGAAATAATCTCTAGAATCAAACCAGTTGAAGTTGATATTTTAATGTTTTTCAATTTTCATCGAAGTAAATTTTTACTCGCAAACTCACCTGCAACAGCTGTCAATTTTATCAACTTGATATATCCTGTTATCTTGAGACAGCTGTCAATTTTATCAACTTGATATATCCTGTTATCTTGAGACAGCTGTCAATTTTATCAACTTGATATATCCTGTTATCTTGAGACAGCTGTCAATTTTATCAACTTGATATATCCTGTTATCTTGAGACAGCTGTCAATTTTATCAACTTGATATATCCTGTTATCTTGAGATTGAAAATCCCTTGTCTATGAAATTTTTAATCCATGACCAGCAACGACTGTTCACTTTCAATTCTTGCCCTTCGGCCAATTTCATTTGGCTCTGTGGTACCTTCATGTCAGTCTTGTCGTTAACACCATATTTCAAGAATGACTATGCCCAGGTGCATCATTCAAACTTATCACACATGCATGCATGTCCATGTCCATGGCCTATTCAAAGTCAGATTTTGTCAGGGTCACCAGATCAAAGTCAGTCAGTTTGTCACAAGCTGCCCCTTACCACTATCCACAGTCGGAGACCAACTTGCAGAAGTTATAAAATTATAACCTCTACAAGTGATTTATCAAAATCTTCACTGTTCACAAAATAACCTGCAGTGAAGTTGGAGTGAAATGACCTCTGTCAATTTGTTTAAAGGTGAAATGCAAAGGTTTTTACCCCTCGGCCAAAATTTGGCCGAAGGGTATTGTCGTCGTCATGTACGTCTGTCCGTCCGTCTGTCTGTCCGTCACACCTTTCTCGTTACCAAGATATCTTCAGAACGACTTACCCTAGGCACACCAAACTTGCAGTGCACATCCGTATGCTTGTGACCCAGAACCCTATTGAATCTGGACCTGATTGGTTAGAAACTTTGGCGGCCATCTTTAATTTATGCGAAACCATCACAGCTTTCTTGTTACCAAGATATCTTTAGAACGACGTACCCTAGGCACCCCAAACTTGCACTGCACATCCATATGCTCATGACCCAGAACCCTATTGAATCTGGATCTGATTGGTTGGAAACTTTGGTGGCCATATTTAATTTATGCGAAATCATTAATCTTGTGTATCTTAGGTATCATTTCTCTGTTCAGTGTGAAACTTGGTATAGATCATCGATGCATCAAGAAACTTCAAAGGAATGACCAAACCAGTTTCCCTGATTCGGTGAAAACCTTGGCGGCCATCTTTAATTTATGCAAAATCTTCAATGATATATATCTCTGATACCACTCAAGTGTTCTATACGAAACTTGGTATACACTATCGATGTATCAAGAGATCTGCAATGTATAGCCACATCAGTTCCTCTGAGTGGCGGGAAGGATGGGCGGCCATCTTTAATTTATGGAAAATCATTAATGGTCTCTATCTCTGATACTGTTCGAGTGCTCGATGTAAAATTTGGTATATATCATCGAAGCATCAATAGACTTACGACAGTTCTGGCGTTTCTGATTGGGCGGAACCTTGGCGGCCATCTTTAATTTATGCAAAATCTTCAATGATATATATCTTTGATACCATTTCAGTGTTCTATATGAAACTTGGTATCCAGCATCGATGTATCAAGAGACTTGCAATGAATAACCACATCGGTTCCTCTGAGTGGCGGGAAGGATGGGCAGCCATCTTTAATTTATGCGAAATCATTAATGATCTATATCTCTGATACGGTTCCAGTGCTCGATGTAAAATTTGGTATACATCATCGATGTATCAATAGACAGTTCTGGTTTTTCTGCTTGGGCGGAAACCTTAGTGGCCATCTTTAATTTATGCAAAATCTTTAATCAATTAAATGATGTTTATCTTTGATACCATTTCAGTGTTCTATATGAAACTTGGTATACAGAATCTATGTATCAAGAGACTTGCAATGAATAACCACATCAGTTTCTCTGAGTGGTGGGAAGGATGGGCGGCCATCTTTAATTTATGCGAAATCATTAGGGATCTCTATCTCAGATAATTTTCAAATGTTCGATGTAAAATTTGGTATACATCGTCGATGCATCAACAGACTTATGTAATGAATACCGGTTTCTCTGATTGGACGGAAACGTTTGAGGCCATTTCTAATGGCAAAATTTTTCATAATCTGTATATTTGTTACTTGACTGCTTGGTGTTCCTGAAGTCTTGTTTTAAATTGAATACATTATGAATGGCTGGCGCCCAGAGCCGAGGGGTTTTCAGATGCGCAGCTTCGTATTAAATTCTCCGTTTCACATTTAATATTTGTTGAATAATGATATAAATATCAGTATAACTACTTCAATTGGATTAATTTGAATTATCTTTTCTGCTAAAATCTTTTTAAAAGTTGATACCCCTGGCCCAGCTGAATTCAGATTTGCAAAACGTCATCGCTTATCTTTCCTTGGTTGTGACGTCACGTCGGACCAGCCACCCAGAGACTGAACGTTACAAGTATTGACGAGCGGCAAGATGGTCTGATGTAACGTCACAAACCAGCGTCAAACAGGGGGAGATAAGCGATGCGGATTTCATTTCTGAAATCGGCCGGGCTCGAGATACCAACTTCGAAGCACTTTTCAAAAGCGACAAGGAGACAAAATACTTCAAATCAAACCAAATGAAGATGTTGAACTGATATTTCAATCATTAAATGGTCCATGAAGAATATAAAAAGGAAAATATGAGAACCTTTGCATTTCACCTTTAACCTCCATGTACATTATAAAACTTATAAAAACATGATATTTTAACCTAGATACATGTATTAAATATCAGCTTATCTCCTCGCATCCCAGATTTTTCCTCAATTATGTATATTTTTCCTAGAAAGCCCAGGTATTTAGGACGATTAAGTTGGTATTGTTTTTGAAGAGCCACATGCATTTTTGGTTACTGTGCAAATTGACAAAATATAACCTTATCAGATAATCTGCTGATGAAATGTTGACATTTAACATTCTTGACCCAAACCACACAAAGCTTCTGAAAGTAACCTTGCCACAAGTTTGCATCAGAAGATCATGTTATCGTCCCTCTGGTCATCTTTTTGTGGAATTCCCTTCGACAAACATTCTCTGGTCAAATAGGCATCACAACTCATAACTTATCAGAGTTATTGCTACATGTAGTTGATAACATTGCTAGGTTATAACTTCTGTAAGTTGGTCTCCCGGACGGCTACAACATCTCTGGAATGATTGATTTTTTATTGGCTTACTGAATTTAAAATGATTAACCAACATCAGTGACCTTTCTCTATTTGTACAAGGGCCAACAAATTCCTGATGAATTGATGGTTTCACCTGGTGACCTGGGTAATTCTAGGTCAATCTTCCCTGATTTTTCAATAGGCTTCTGCTGTGATCCTATGCATGTGTGATGTAAGTTGGTATTCCTAGGCAGTCATTCTTGATATGGTGGTAACGACCAATTGGAGACGGACAGACGTATGAACAGTCAGAGTTGCATGATGACGACAATACCCCAAGGCTAAAATTTGGCCAAGGGATAAATATCGAAGTCACTGTCCACAGCATTTATCATCAATTGCCTACATAGTTTACTTGAATGTTAACAAACAGCAAATTTGCGGACAACAGTTATCATCAATTGCCGCCATAGTTCAAATGTAGTTTACTTGAATCTTAACAGCAAATTTTCTGACACAGCATTCATCATCAATTGCCTCCATAGTTTACTTAAATTTTAACAAACAGCAAATTTGCTGACAGCATTTATCATCAATTGCTCCCATAGTTTACTTGAATCTTAACAAACAGCAACTTTGCTGAAAGCAATTATCATCAATTGCCTCCATAGTTTACTTGAATGTTAACAAGCAGCAAATTTGCTGACACAGCATTTATCATCAATTACTTGATCGTTAACAAATGGCAAATTTTCTGATACAGCATTTATCATCAATTGTCTCCATATTTTACTTGAATCTTAACAGCATATATCATCAATTGCCTCCATAGTTTACTTGAATCTTAACAGCATATATCATCAATTGCCTCCATAGTTTACTTGAATCTTAACAGCATATATCATCAATTGCCTCCATAGTTTACTTGAATCTTAACAACATTTATCGTCAATTTCCTCCGTAGTTTACTTGAATCTTTACAAACAGCAAATTTGCTGACAGTATTATCATCAATCGCCACATCTGCGAACGAGCAGTAAATTCGCAGACACAGCATTTATCTTCAATTGCCTTTATATTTTACTTGAACATTGAACAAACAGTAAATTCACTATTAGCGTTTATTATTATTCTATTACTGTCATATTTTACTTGGATATTTTCTGACAAACAGCAATTTTACTGTCGGCAGCATTGCTTGTACATGTATCAATGACCTTCCATACATTACTTGTATATTCACTGAATCATTTAAATTCATCATATTAGGATTAAATAATTTTGAAAATACAACATACTTGTCTTTGAATTTCTTGTTTTCATATATAAGTGTGCAGTATCACTGCCCAAATTCCCAGGAATATATTGTCATTGCAGAAAAATAGCCCAATGGGCTCCAATACCCCTCGGATATCACTTATTGTTTACATTCAGCAATCATGCATTGCATAAGATGTATTTTTAGAACTTTGACATTTTAGTGCAGGTTAACAGAAATGTGATATAGGAGGGTTAACTGCAGTTCTCTCATTTTAGAAATACATACGAAATCGAGCCAGGTCAGCTTTTGCCAAGGCCTCAAATTAATGGCAAATATTTGGCGCGGAGGTGCAGGTAGTGCATGACCATAGATATACTCTTCAATATAGGTCCGAATCAGCTCAAGTAATTTGATCTTGGAAATATATATCAAGGTTAGTCATCTCCAATAATTATCTGGTCTATTCTAACTTAAATGCATATGGAACATGAATTCAGAGAGCTTAACATATAGAATTTGACCTTTAGAAAATAGGTCAAGATCAGTGATATTCAATAGACTTCAGCTCCAGGCATATGTGTTATAAATTTGGACAATGTAGATATAATCCTTAATGAAATATTATACTAAATAAAATCTGACCTGGATAATATAGGTCAAGGTCAGTCATCTTCAGCACACCTTTGGACCATCACCAGATGTATACATAGTATTACTTTGGAAAGCCTAGCAATATTTCTTCATGTTATATCCTACTAATCATGACCTTAAAAAAATAGGTCAAGGTCAGTCAACTGTGATTGGCTTCTAGTACATCACCAGTTGCATAAGTAATATGAATTTGGAGATCCTAACTTCAATCCTTCAAAAAATTAGCAAATACTGGAATTTGACCTTGATAAAATAGGTCAAGGTCAGTCATCTTTAGCACATCTCTGGATCATCCCCAGATGTATATGTAGTATTAATTTGGAAAGCCTAGCTGTATTTCTTCATGTTATATCATAATAAACAGTATGACCTTGAAAATAATAGGTCAAGGTCAGTCAACTGGGATAGGCTTCAAGTCCATCACCAGTTGCATTTGTAATATGGAGACCCTAGCTTTAATCCTTCAAAAAATATAGCAAATACTAGAATTTGACCTTGATAAAATAGGTCAAGGTCAGTCATTTTTAATAGGCTTCTGACCCTTCACCAGATGCATATGTGGTATGAATTTACAATACCTGACTAACCCTTCTTGAGATATCGTGTTCACAGACTGACGACAATACCCTTCAGGCAAAATTTTGCCCGAGGGGTAAAAACCACGAGCATCAACTTAGAAAGTCTCCTATAAGAGATTTGATTAAAGATTGTTTGACATCGATTGATTGTGAGGTTTGTTTTTTGTTAGATATTTGATCTTTGAATATAGATTTGTTGTCCGTTGCTATCTAGCTGTGTTGCTGAACGCGACACTAGATAATATTGTCTTATCACTGTGGGGCATTCAAGTATTATGTATGGAACAAATCTTGATTACTGTCCCCATACAATTTTCAACCTAGGACAAATAGGGAAAAAATCTCATTGGGTACATATAATACTTGAATGTCCCCTTGTCAAGAATATAAAATCGCTGTCTGTCTGTGTCACAAAAGTCCTACAATAAATGCCCTGGGCTTGATCTGGAGTGTCAGGTTGTGGCAAGAATTTAAGAACTTTGGCTCCTCCAGCAGCTTGTCGTAAGAGGCAAATAACTGGGCACCCATGGGGTTTCCTGGTGTGAAAATGAATATAGGACCCTACCCATGGGGTTCAGGGGTGTGAAAAGTAATGGGACCCAAAATGTCGTGATGGGACAGAACGATTGTTGAAAGCGACTGGAAGTGCATGGGTCACAAGCTTAGCTGCGTCATGTGACATGGTCAGTCAGAAGTGCACAAGTTACAGGCTTAGCTGCATCATGTGACATGGTCAGTCAGAAGTGCACAAGTCACAGGCTTAGCTGCATCATGCGACATGGTCAGTCAGAAGTGCATGGGTCACAAGCTTAGCTGCGTCATGTGACATGGTCAGTCAGAAGTGCACAAGTCACAGGCTTAGCTGCGTCATGTGACATGGTCAGAAGTGCACAAGTCACAGGCTTAGCTGCGTCATGTGACATGGTCAGTCAGAAGTGCACAAGTCACAGGCTTAGCTGCGCCATGTGACATGATGGTCAGTCAGAAGTGCATGGATCACAAGCTTAGCTGTGCCATGTGACATGGTCAGTCAGAAGTGCATGGGTCACAAGCTTAGCTGCCCCATGTGATATGGTCAGTCAGAAGTGCATGGGTCACAAGCTTAGCTGCACCATGTGATATGGTCAGTCAGAAGTGCATGGGTCACAAGCTTAGCTGCCCCATGTGATGTGGTCAGTCAGAAGTGCATGGGTCACAAGCTTAGCTGCCCCATGTGATATGGTCAGTCAGAAGTGCATGGGTCACAAGCTTAGCTGCACCATGTGACCCAGCCAATCAGAAGTGCATGGGTCACAAGCTTAGCTGCACAATTTGGCAGTGTAAATAAAGATGCGCTCGTCTCA
>JAVTVY010054383.1:0-29993 GCA_036873755.1 Hanleya hanleyi | reverse complement strand
TTAAGTTATATTGATAAATATGAGTTCACTGTAATCGCGTGTATGATTCCTTTGTCTTGGTACCCCTTTGTACGGACAACGCCGTCCAGAAGAAACTGGGAGAACCATGGGCGTCTTCAGGATTTTTCGGATCGACTTCACTAACGACGCCCTTGGGAACAGGGTGGGTTCTTCCAGAAATCTGTGCCTGTAACAATTGCTTGGAGTGTGTATTGGGGCACAGGACGGCAGGTCTACGTCCTATATTGCGTGAAAGTCAAAGGATCATATTCTGTGTTAAGGCGTCAGTTCGGTGTCATCTATGGGGTATTGTTCGTCTGTGGTCTTCAGTGTGCTGTGCTGTGTTGAGGTGTGTTGAGGCGTTAGGGAGCGTGTCAAAAGTTTTGACGCGAACGCGTTCATTTTTGAACAGGAGGTCGTTCATTTCCGCATGCGTCAGGCCGTTCATTTTACACAGCAGCGTCAGAAAATGAACAGTCGAACGTTCATTTAATGAACGTTCATTTTTGAACGTTCGTTTTTTTAATGCACTCTGACGTTCATTTTCGCACGTTCGTTTTCGCATGTTCATTTTCTCACGTGCGCAAACGGCTGGCGTTTGACGTGAGCAGAAATGAACAACATACAGAAAGCTGCCATCCCGATACTAAAAAACGCGCCGGATCAAATCTACTTTCTCATCGCACGTCATTCCCGTGTTATAGATTTTATTGTAATTTGCCATGTCTTTTGCTTCGTGTGTGTATATGTTCAATGCATTCCGTAATCATGTGGAGTGGTATTACCTATGTCGGTGATTTTCTTCAATAAAAAAAGGGTAAAACTAAAAGTAAAACGTTTTTCTTTTTCTTGTCCCATCTCCACTTCAGCGGTTTGTCACCACCTATATATGAGTGTTCGCTTATATAATACTTGACAAGATAAATTAATGACTTCCTTCTTGTTTATTTTCCCCAGTGTTTTACTTGTTTGATGTGGATTTTTGCATTTCGTGGATCTCTTCTTCATCCACCAAAAAATGAGATTCTCGGTCGGGCGATCAATAGTCATGGCCTACGGCGCTTGCGTCCCGTGGATAGATTGTTCCGTCATGAACATGTTACTTTAAATGATTCTTCTTTATCAACTTACAAACGTATTCCAGCGATCTGTAATGCCTGAAAATGGTATAATTTTAATAAAGAAGCCGACAGTATGTATTGAAAATGAAGTTCGTGAGCTGGAAATGGGCCCTATAGAGAATACTTTGTATGCGGGAAAGAAGGAAGGGTTTAGGCTCCGCAAAGGATACTTCAATACATTGGTCTATGAAAAATATCCATCTTCTTTAAAGAAATGTTTTGATGTGTTGGTGTTTGAACTGCGTCCTTTTGTTTTATTTACAAATGAAGGGGCCCTCACAGGTTGCATAATGACGGGCGCCACATGCGTGATGAAGTCTCCACGTGGATCAATCGGTCCATATATCTTTTTTAAAGAAATGGCTTGATGTGTTGGCAATAAGAACTGTTTTATTCAAGGTTTTTTTTTATCATGGAATTAAAACTTTGAACTCCATGGTTTTATTGACAAATAGGAGACCTCACATGGCGGCCTACCTTGAGATATGACGGGAGCTGCATGGCGTCTCTGCGTGATTCAGTCGGGCCATGTCTTTTATAATGATCATACATGTAGTTTGTAGGCCTGTATACTTTCCCTGATTTACTCATTTCTTATTGAAGATAATATTACTGAAGACAAAAAATTCCCAATGTCATAAGAATAAATCGTTATATAAGTGAATGACTTTCGTATATTTATATGTCTATATTATACTTTTGTCACTATGTATTTCCTTTACGATTACCGGGAGACGCACTAATAAGTCCGGCTTATTGCGCTCCTGTCGTCAAATAAACTATTTAAATCAAGTGAATGGCGATATTGTGGTTACTCTGGAAATAGGGAGCTGATCAAGTTCTCTTTTCTCCCCCAGCGCAGATGCAATTGGCATATTTCCAAGCAAAAAGGAAACACGTTTTTTTTTCTTTTCTTGTTCTTGATTACTATTGCGATTTATGTTCTCCATTATATATCTCTGACAAAGATCATCCATGTGTGGACAAATTTAAAGATGGAAAACTAGGCTCCAGGATTCTGACAGTGTTAGTATGGAGATGTATAAATTCCAATTAAACAAGTGTGAACTAAAATAAATTTATAATTTCAGTTCAGGAAATGAGCTGCGACAAATATACTTTATATTTATAAAACCAAGACAGGTGTTAAAAATTTGATGAATGCATATTAATAATTTCAAAACATGACTAATTTCCTACCCGCATATCTTTCAGTATAAACTAATCAAAAAACTGATCGACGAACTTATACATAGTTAATTTATATCTCCCTTCGCTCTTTTCATGTCATTTGTTACTTTATTTATTTTAAAATACAGCGCTTGTAAACATCTTAAATAAACTAAGAAATGTGACGAGAAATTAAACATTGAGTTGATGGGCCCCGAAATCCTTATGGGAAAAGTTACAATTTCAATAAACAAAAACAATGTGCTCGTGTCCACTTTTGAAATAAGCCCATTGGGCTCGTTTCCATGAGAGTCCCTGCCCTATTGGGCTCCTGACTGCACCCTTGTAGTTAATATCCTTTATGGTAAGTATCATCTGGTGGGAGAGGAATCAAAGAACCTGTGGATTGGACGGAGAACGCATGATGGAGAAAATAGTTAATATGAGAACCGAAGAATATCGTGTTTCTTGTGAACATGCAGTCCTATGAGTATGTCTGTGTTGGGTGTTAACTTTCAATAACATCGTTCCCTCCAGCAAACAGCATGATAAAGGGCATGGAAGTCTGTGTATATATAAATAACACATTATCATGTGGATACTAAACGGGAGTGTATGATTTGTGTGTGTGGTAAGGTGAACGAGAACCGTTTAATAATAGCTGGAAAATACTTTTACCAGGTTTACAACTATCTTCCAGGCTTGTCGATACGCTGTCGTATAATTTTATATTGTGCAATAAATTCCTGTACTCTGTGATTCACATGACACAAAAATGTAAAATTGGATTCATGAAAAAAATCACTTTCATTCTGAAATTCTTCAGATGAGAGATACTCGGTACTCGATCACTGGATATGTAACGTATAACAAAATCACGAGGACAAAACGTTAGAACTCTTGGGGGTAATTTTCTCTTCAAGTAATTTTGAATTTAATAGCGAAAAATGTATTTCAGATTTAATATCGATCATGTGATATGGTGAAATATAAGTGAATCGTGTATTGAGCTTTATTGATCTATCAAATTACGATAATAAAATCAACGCTATATTGATATGTACATCTGTTCAAGGCGCTTTCTGTGATGGATCATTTTTGACACCAAATAATAAATATAACGAACAGCATTTAGAACACCGCAAGATGTGTAATAAATTAAATTGAAACAATATGTCGAGTTTCAAATGTTGACAGTGTCAGTTACTGCCTACCAGGAAAATCCCGGGTGGTCATTTGGTGTGCATAAAAGGCCATCTGGACCTGGAGACTATTTTCCCATACGAAAAAAATTAGTAGCGGTGAAGAAATCTAATGCAATGAAGCACACACCTTACAACTCTATATACCCGGGAACGGCAACGACTTTGAGCTCTCCAACTTTCTGGGCCTCATGTGCAGACGACCCACGCGCGTCACACACTATCAATACAGAGCAGGTCGGACAGTACAATAGGGGACAGCTAGGGGTTAATTAGCATATACGGTAACATTCGGGATCAACATTCGCCGAATGCCATCTATCAAATTTGTTATATAAATGGCATACAAATACGTAATATAATAATGTGTGGTTTGATATCACAACAAAGTCCTTATTTGTCTATCAAATTAATTCAAATTACGAACATTTTAAGGAGCTTATTACTTGTTCACCCGATTATTGTATCATTCTTTACGATATTTGGTCACATCGGACTTTTAATAAAACCAAATCAGTATGGTGATATTTCTCTGTCGAAGTTTAATATTATATAGTTCATCTCGTTTTCTTCCAAAAAATAATACACGCGCGTTAGTTCCTATATGTCGCTCGTTCTATAATTCCCGGTAAATAATTCCCCAGAATATGCACGAAAGATCCACTTTTATTATATTAAATACATTTATTGAATTTGCTGTAGATAAACGTCAAATCTTTGCCATAGTTGCTTTGAAAGAACGAAAGTACTTCTTCAGAGGAAGTGGGTTATATACCTACGAAAGCTAGTGCAAAATAAATACAGTTAAGTCTCAAAGGTGCTGCCTTTTCGAGTGTTCTGTTTTTGTTTGTTTTTTTCGTTCTAATAAGAGTCGACACGATAGCCGTAATGTGAGCCCTTCAGCGAATTCTGACCGCTATCATACATACTAATTTGAACGTTCAAAAAAGAACGTTCTTTTTCTGACGTTCAGCGAATTCTGACCGCTATCATACATACTAATTTGAAGGTTCAAAAAAGAACGTTCTTTTTCTGACGTTCATTTTTTCTGACGGGGTAGTGTTCATTTTCTGACTGTCGAACGTTCGTTTGCTGGAAGAAAAAGAACGAGTACCTGTTCATTTTCTGACGCATTCTTTTAGTTTGAGCGTCAAAACTTTTGACACGCTCCCTTAGTTCGGTGACATCTATGGGGTGGCGTGACTGGCGTGGTATACGGTCGAGTATTCTGGTTCTGGACGTTCTTATGGACCGACGGTGATGACCTTCATCGTTTTCATCTCCATTTCCGAAAGTATAAGATGAGACAGTGTGTAGTATTCATTTTTGTGAGTGACATTATTTGTGTGCGTGGTTGTTTCTTGGACGTGTGCTAATGATTTATGTCTTTGGTTGTTGAATTGGTAGCGGCCTTTAGGTTTTAGAGACGAATGTGGTTACCGGCCCACACGGAACATGGTATCTCCGTTGCCCACATTGCCTATTTTATTGCGAAAGATAGAGTTTTGGCCAATATTGTCGCAGGGATGTTGATTGGTCTTGGCCTCCGATTTTTGAGACTAATGTGGCAACCGGCCCACACGGAACATGGTATCTCCGGTGCCCACATTGCCTATTTTATTGCGAAAGAGAGATTTTTGGCCAATATTGTCGCAGGGATGTTGATTGGTCTTGGCCTCCGATTTTTGAGACTAATGTGGCAACCGGCCCACACGGAACATGGTATCTCCGGTGCCCACATTGCCTATATTTTATTCCAAAAGAGAAATTTTGGCCAATGCTGACATTGTTAGTTAGTGGTGCGCATGCACGGGGGTAGTGTTATATACTGGAATAATAGCCAGCAGTTTTGATAAAATTTATTAAGGACTTGAATACCTGTTTTCTAATGGGGGGCTTAGGGTTTAATATCGCTGGTAATGTTAAGGGAGTGTTGAATTTTTTTAATTCGTTTCTAAGTGCCTCGCGTTGTGGGTAGTGTTTAGGGCATTCAAGTAGGACATGTTCTATTGTTTCTTCTACATTGTTGCATGCGATACAGAGTGGTGAGGTGTTTTTCAGAAGCATGGACAGATGTGATTTAAGTCCGGTTTCGCCTAGTCTTAATCTTGTGATGATGCGGTCATCACGCTTATTGTCTAACTGGAATCCTTGGACTTGTCTTTTCTCTCCATCAAGAATCTTATGTAACCATCGACCACGTTCTTCTTCGTTCCATTTATCATAATTATCTATTAGTCCTACTTATTTACATTAGTGTACCCCCTTCTGATCAAAACCATGCAAACATCCTTATTTTTGTTTCTAATTATGACAGTGATACTTCACTCAGACACCCGCAGTGAAGTAATCTACACAGGTGTGAAAAAAATTTAGCAGGTTTTTAAAGTTTAAATTGGACTTTAAACCGACTTGATGAAAAAAACTTAGTGTAATAGTTATCCAGAATAACAGAAATTTGAGTAGGTCCCATTAGACAGATTAAAAATGTATTTGACAATAGAATTCAAGCAAAAAATAGGGATTAATTCATCAGATGTATAGCTGGACACATTTTGCCCGATTTCTAACCTTTCATTTTTGTACAAAATCGGAGATTTAAACGTCTATTTCTCGAAAAGTATCCATGCTACGCTTTTGAAATTTGTAAGTTCGGATTAGTTTTTTAATTATTCAACTTTTAAGACAAACGACCGTAAAAAAGTACATTTTTTTCAATTTATTTTAATAAAATAGCTATAAAAACAAAACCAGGCAAAAATTTAAAAACATGAGATAAAGTTTACTAGTTCGAATTGTCTCCTACCAAAGTATACCATCAAAGTTGAAACAAAACCAACAGTTTTCATGAAATTTCAATTGAAAAATGGACGCTATTGTTTTCATTTTAATTTTTTAAAATTGGAATATTTTCTACACAGTAGCAGCGTCAGTTATAGAAATCATATAGTTGGAATCCCTACGATGTATGCTTTCATAAAATATATAGTTTATTATGGTTATCTTGTATATTTATTGATACAGACGACAAATTGTCATGGGGGTGCAAAAACTGCCTCTAAGGGGATAGCTATCCTTAAGTCAGATTGGTTCGAAGTGAAGTGTGGTCTCAGGCAGGGATGTGTTTTGTCTCCCGTTCTTTTTAATTTGTACCTAGATGATATAGTCTTTATTTAAAAAGTAGTGGTAAAGGTATTAATATTGCTGGGAGAGAGTGTGTATTCTCCTGAATGCTGACGATTTGGTTTTGATTGCGGGTAGTGCTGCGGATCTGAACTGTTTGCTCGAATATCTGTCGTTATGGTGCCATAATAACAAAATGTGTATCAATCATGGAAAATCAAAAGTTGTGCATTTTCGTCCACCATCTATTAGTAAAGCGGAAAATGTGTTAGCTGTGATAGCAACCGACTAGAGATAGTGGACCAGTATGTGTATCTTGGCCTTTTGACTCAACACCTAGACTACAATGTTATGGCTAATTTGCGGCCCAGTCCGCTGGTCGGGCTCTGGATCTGGTTATAGCGAAATGTAAAACTTTAGGTGGTATACCATATGCCGTCTTCACAAAGTTGTATAATTCCATGGTCGTACCAGTTATTACCTATGAAGCTCCCATATGGGGAACAGTCAACATATCCTTTAATGCCATCCAACACCGAGCTGAACGTGTTTTTTTTCTTGGCCTAGTAAAGTGCGAGTATAAATGGTGAAATGGGATGGGTTCCGCTACATATTATCCAATGGAAAATTGTGATGAGACAGTGGAATATATGTACACAAATGGGCGAAGAGAGGCTTAATAATAGGGGTTTTCAGATGGGCCTTTGTAATTTAATTCAGCCAATGGTGGATGTAAGAACTGGAGTTTCCGAGTTTGTAAACCGTTGAGGGAATTAGATTGTCCACATTTTGGTAATATAGATGTTTGTTATAGCAAACCATATGTTTTATCGGTTATAGAAGGAAATATGCATCAGCAGTTTGTTGAACAATGGAGTAATATTGATAATAAAGAAAATGGAAAACTCCGCCTGTATATAGAATGTTTAAGACAGATTTCGGTGCTGAGTACTATGTCCGCGAGTTGATACCAAAAAAAGTCACAGAAGTGCGTTAGCTAAATTTCGCTGCGGGGTCAGTAGTATATACAGGGGATCTGGGGTCGCATTGACCTCAAAAATTTGCATATGACCTCTGTGACGTCATTTCCGGTTCCGGGAACTTGACCGGAAGTGACCTTTGACTCCCGGCGCTGCAACTTCCGGGCACGTGACCGGAAGCCGGGGTCAAAGGTCACTTCCGGTCACGTGACCGGAACCGGAAATGACGTCACAGAGGTCATATGCAAAATGTTGAGGTCAATGCGACCTCAGATACCCTTTTACAATAGCGGATATTATGGTCAATGGAGCGAAAGATCCCCTTAAGGATGTCCGCTGGTGGTTTTTGACTTTGGCAGCCATTTTGCTTGTTTTTCTATTGGATTATCTCCCTTCCCTAGGTTAAGAGATGGGGATTTCCTTTAAAAGCCTTCTAGCCGAGAATTTTGCACACCAACATCCATTCAATTTGCTAAATTTTTATAGACATTGTGATTATCTGCAAACAGTTAGAATATAAGAAAAAGTTAAATACTATTTATATGAATTTTTCATGAATATGCTTCAAAACTAGGGCTATTCCCTATGCTTTCTGGGTTATCGAATTGAGCATGGGTCAGTGCACTTAACGTTGCCTACAGCTAAAAAACGCACACCAACCTATATTTTTTTCTTTGTTTTTCCTCATATTACACAATTATGAATGCAACAACACACATTATTCAAAAAGTTAATTACCTTGATTTACCACCAGCGGACATCCTTACCATCAGGTCGAAACGAGGTATGAACCTGAAGTGACGTCACAAGACTGGTGGCGCCCCTTGTCGGAAGTAGGTCAATAAGGATCCACATCCCCTTTAACAATAGCGGATATTAATAATGGTGCACAGGGATCACTTCCAGGTCACGTGACAGCCCGAAGTTATCCTCCCCTAGTTCCAGCTTACGACGGGATGGATGTGACGTGGAACTGACGTCATTCTGCGCATGCGCCGTAGACAAAGGGTATGGAAATAGACGTTTTGGGGTCTAGTTGGGCCACTATTGGTCCGATTGCGCCGAGTGAGGTGTCAATGTGAAGCATACGTGAGGATCCATCCAACAGGATGGATGTCTCGTCCGTTTTTATCATTCCGCGCATGCGCAGTCTGGCCGTAGTATAGAAAGCAACAATTTTGGGGCCCCAAAGCTCGGAGCTCCCGCCTGCCCCTTCCCCGAGCTCCGAGATCCAAACACCCAACTGCTCCATCCCCGAGCTCCGAGCTCCCGACTAACCCCATCCCCGAGCTCCGAGCTCCAAACACCCAACTGTCCCATCCCCGAGCTCCGAGCTCCCGACTACCGTACCCTGAGCTCCGAGCTCCAAACACCCAACTGGCCCATCTCCGAGCTCCGATCTCTCGCATATAAACACGACATGCATCTGTCAAAGCTTCATTATATGCCTGGTGTCCGTGGAGACGAGAGCCATGGTTTACGCATGTCACTTGTGTTCGAAGCCATTTTTCACGCCATTTAATCTACGTAGAGATTTGCTTTCCAAACACAATAATCGTATACAGTGAAGCCATCTCACGGAACGGAGCCCCGATAACGCGCAAATACAAAGTACGCGCGAAGAACGATCAACACTTATGTCACACACGAGAGTACTAGAGCATCCTAATACGATGACGGTGAGCGGTCCTACGGGATGTGGAAAGACGTCCTGGATGATAAAATTCTTAGAGGAAGGTGTGGCAACCCCAGCTCCGGCACGCGTTGTATGGTGTTATAGCCAATGGCAGCCCTCGTACGAAACTACGCGATTACAGAATGTGAGTTTCGTCCCAGCAATTCCCCACGATATCGATCAAGCGTATTACTTTGACCCCGAGATGACCAACGTGGTAGTGCTAGATGACCTGATGAGTGCGACAAAGGACAATTCGAAAATCGCGGACCTATTCACCAAAGGGTCCCATCATCGCAATCTGTCCGTCATCTATTTGACTCAGAATCTCTTTCCTAAAGGGAAGGCGTCCAGAGATATTGCCTTGAACCGCCAATACTTTGTGTTGTTCTCTAATCTCATCGACAGAGCACAAATCGGTGTGTTTGGAGTCGAATTTATCCTCAGAACATCGACCATTTCATGCAGGCGTTTCAAAGAGCGACAAGTCGTCCGTATGGCTATACGTTCGTAGATTTAAAAGCCCATACCACCGACGATTTCCGGCTGACGACCCACCTGTTACCCGGCGATGGATCACCGCAACGTCATATACCCCTACACCATCCACCGAGTCCACACCTGGGAGCACCCGTCCAGCAGCAGCAATTCACCCTCATACAGCTGGTCCCCTTCATACCATCAGTTCCAGAATATAACCCAACCGTGAAGGACCAACCCAAACCCGTACAAGGGAATGAACATGATGTGAACTCGGGGCTATGGAAGGATTTGTTCAAAGAAAGTATGGACGCCGAGATGGGCGAGACGTTGAGGGCCACAGAAAACAAGTTTCAACACAAAGGGTGTTCTAAAGAGGAAGCCGCAATGTTAGCCCATAACAGATTGGCACGCAGACTACGACGGGCTTTACGTCAGCAGTATGTCGACCTCGTGTCTCATATGAAATTGTTGGACAAGGACCCGGTTCATATGGAAATCGGAAGAACTGCGTCGATGTTGAAAACCTCGGGCATGAATTGGAAAGCGGCGTATGCCATAGCAATAGCACAAAAGAAACATTTGTTTGAACGCATCATTAAGACCAAAAGCGTCCCACTATAAATAGTCCACACGGCACCATTCCCCTCATTTCACCATGAGCACTGCAGAGTCCAACTTTTTTGAGGAGGATATTCTAGCCGAAGCGTTACGTCGAGCCAATGTCGATGCTATTATTGATACAGCTCAAGGTGGATCCACCGTTCAGCATCAGCACATGCATTGTCATCTTATCACGCTCATAGATTACATCCAGTGGGTGACTCGGGTATGTCTTCTACTGCATAAGAAACAGATAATACCCAATAAGGATACCAACACAACTACCCGTGCCCAGAATCTGCTGATCCTGCATGAGGCATTTCAACCCTTTATGGAGACGCAGCTGGGGAAATTAACTCCTTCAACCTTCAAAATAATGATGTCCGTCCATAGATGATCGACAATGCATAAAGCGTTGAGATAGGACGTTAAGGCGTTGAGACGAACATTAAGGCGTACAGATCGGGCGTTAAGGCGTAACGACGGGCGTTGACGAGCGTCCCTGTATTTCGAAGAATTAGCGACATGTCCATGAAAATGAGAGCTGAGCTATTTCACCAGGGGGTTGAAGCGTTAAGCTAAGCGTTGATGGGCGTTACTGTCTATAAAACCAAGTGTATTCCCAAAACACGCACAGTCGACATTCAACCGTCAACATGGCTTATACTTGCTCTGAGTGTGAACGCACGTTCACCAGACGTTACGATATGATGCGACACGAGAAAAATATACATGGGATTGAAGACTCCGAGGCACAAGAAGCCGATACAGAGACTGATGAGAGTTCACCGACAGATACAGAAACCGAGATTGCTGAGAGTCTATCTACTGATACGGAGAGCTTGACATCAGATAGTCAGCCTACTTCCCAGGAAAGTTAGGCAGAACCTACCTTCTGGGATCGTATTGTGCATGAAGCTATTCATAGTTATGCTGCGGTAATCGAAGACGGCGGACAGGATAACTTACAACAGACGTACACCGAAATGCGGCCCTGCATCAGGAAAACAGCCATGGCCATCTATAAACGGTATAGTCTGCTGCCGCTTCAAAATGAAAGGCGACCCCACGCACAGGTCCATCATGAAGACCAAGCATCACTTGGAAGAGGATATGGGGTTACCACCCACCGAGGCCCTGGAAAATGCGACAAGAATGCGCAAACAACTGTTTCAGGACATGTTACCCGAACAATATCCTGAACTGCCCGACGATGCTTAGGTCACACCGAGCAAAGATGGAACTTTCTCAAAGGACGGCTTGTGATTGGACAAGAGTCGCCTTGAATTGTAAACATAACACACCCAACGCGGCCCCCCCAGTGTGGGTATGATGTACTGGTGGGGATAATAAAATGATTGACCTGTCATTCTTGTTGTTGTTGTTCTTGTTGTTGTTATTCTTTAACATGTCTATGTTGAGGCGTTGAGACGGGCGTTAAGGCGTAACGACGGGCGTCACTGCATTTCGATGAATTAGTGACAATTCCATGAAAATAAAGAGCTTTTGGTCTAATTCACCAGGGCGTTGAAGCGTTGAGCCATTCGGAACAATAGTCCAAACCCCAAACACCTTCCTTCACACCCCAAAATTGCAGCTTTCTATGCTACGGCCAGACTGCGCGTGCGCGGAATGATGAAAACGGACGAGATACCCATCCCGTTGGATGGACCCTCACGTATGCTTCAAATTGACACCTCACTCGGCGCAATCGGACCAATAATGGCCCACCTAGACCCCAAAACGTCTATTTCCATACCCTTTGTCTACGGCGCATGCACAGAATGAGGTCAGTTCCACGTCAAACCCATCCCGTCGGATGCTCCTTCGCGTATGTTTCACATTGATACCTCACTCGGCCCAATCGGACCACAACTGACCCACCTAGACCACAAAACGTCTATGTCCATACCCTTTGTCTACTGCTCATGCGCAGAATGACGTCAGTTCCACGTCACACCCATCCCGTCGGATGCTGCTCCACGTATGCTTCACAATGATACCTCACTCGACCCAATCGGACCACTAGGGACCCACCTTGTCCCCAAAACATCTATTTCCATACGCTTTGTCTACTGCGCATGCGCAGAATGACGTCAGTTCCACGTCACACCCATCCTGTCAGATGCTGCTCCACGTATGCTTCACAATGATACCCCGATCGATCCTATCGGACCACCAGGGGCCCCTTTCGCCCCCAAAACGTCCACCCAGCGCTATTCACCCACTACGCATGCGCACAGTGACTTTTCAATAAAATTCAACCAATCGCTTCGGGACCCATCGTGTTCTACGTGGTGAGACGTGAAAAACAAGACCCCACAACCCATACTGCCATGAGCATGTGTGGGTTTCTCATTAGGTTCAACATTGTCCAGCGCCTATATTGAGAGCATCAAAGCGCCTATATTGGGTAGATACTTCATGTAGGGGCTATTGTCTGAGTCTTTGTGCAGCTGAAAAGGCTCAAGTCTAGACATATTGTTGTACCCAGACTTGGCTATTGTATGCTTTGTCTCATGTTTCTTACATGGAGTATGAACCCTATATTGAGAGCATCAAAGCGCCTATATTGAGTGCATCAAAGCCCCTATATTGAGAGCATCAAAGCGCCTATATCGAGAGCATCAAAGCGCCTATATTGAGAGCATCAAATTAATATCCGCTATTGTAAAAGGGTATCTGGGGTCGCATTGACCTCAAAAATTTGAATATGACCTGTGGCGTCACTTCCGGTTCCGGTCACGTGACCGGAAGTGACCTTTGCCCCGGCGCTGCAACTTCAGGTCACGTGACCGGAAGCCGGGGTCAAAGGTCACTTTCGGTCACGTGACCGAAACCGGAAGTGGCGTCACAGAGGTCATATGCAAATTTTTGAGGTCAATGCGACCCCAGATCCCCTATATATACTACTGGGGTCGCGCCTATACGTATAGAAACTGAGCGTTATGAAAATCTTCATGAAGAGCAACGTATATGCCTCCTTTGTAACAATGGCATAGAGCATGAAATCCATGGGATTCTTAACTGTCCGGTTTATGAAGATTTGAGGGTCGATATTATGTCCGAAATTAGTTTTATTCATGGTGACTCTTTTACGACATTGTCTGATATAGAATTATTATGTGTAATTCTTTCTTTGGAAGCGTTAGTTAACTTATCGGCCAAAACCTGCCATAGAAAACACGAACGTCGCAGAGGTGTCCTTTGTGGGTAACCTTTTATTGTATGATCTGAATAGCGGATCTCTTTCATGTATGTGTATAATATTGAATTGAATTGAATTGAATTTTATTCACCAACAAAAGAAACGTAAATCAAGAGACAAAGGCAATCTGCATATTGAAGCATTAAAATAAATGAAGAAATCGGTTTGCTAAGTGACATAGATTGGCGAGAATAAAACCCCTAGGGGCTTGTTCTATCCCTAAATAAGGAATATAACATTAACGTAGAAATCTACAGTAAGATTTATGGGTGAAATAACGTAGCAATCGTTATTCTTTTGTATAAATTATATACAAGTGAAACACCTGGCAATTATTGAGATATTAGGTCAGATTCCTATAAGATACGTTTTAAGTTTTTATTTGAACAGCGAAGTAGATTCAATTGTTTTAATAACAGGGGGAAGCTTGTTCTATTCACGAGGTCTACTGGCTTTGAGAGTATAAAATGATAAATTGGATCGATATAATGGCATGTAAAGGTTAGTTGTTGCCCTCTGGTATGATAATGATGGACGGCGCATTGTCTAGTAAAGTATGTTTGATATGATTTTGGCAAATTGTACGAATAGTGCAAAAATTTGTGAACAATCAATAGACATGAGTACAAGTTTAACTTAGATAACGTCAATATGTGTAGACTTCGAATAATGGTGCTGTATGTTCGTATTTGTTGGATAAAGTTATTGTTCTTACAGCTCGTTTTTGTAATAATAATAGTGTATTCAGGTGAGTAGTATAAGTGTTGCCCCAGATGGTATTACAGTAAGATAAGTACGGAAATATCATTGAAAAGTATAAAATATACAATTCTTGTTTATAGAGTTTTTAATAAAATTTATAATTCCTATATTTCGTGATACTTTATTACATATGTAGTTTATATGCGTTTTCCAGTTCAACTGGTCATTAAAATAGAGGCCTAAGAGTTTAAACTGATGAATGAGTTCTATTTCTGTTCCCGAAATGAAAAGATGAGGCATATTGGATGGACGAATGTTGTTGTTCGGCCTAGTTAGCATATATTTGGTTTTCCCAGCATTCAGCGACAGGCGATTACAAGAAAACCAACAATGAATTTTCTCTAGTTCCTGTGTCATTATACGAAATACTTCTGGGAATTCTTTAGATGAAAACACAACACTGGTATCATCCGCAAACACTGCATATATCATTTATATATAGAAGAAAGAGAATTGGCCCGAGAATCGATCCTTGTGGAACCCACAGGGGGCATACATAGAATCAAAATAAATGCCATTATAGACGACAGTCTGTTGACATTCAGTTAAGTAACTAGGAAACCAATTATTAGATGAACCGCGGAAGCCAAAGTGATCCAACTTAGAGAGAAGAATATTATGATTTACGGTGTCAAATGCTTTTGACAGATCCAAGAAGCATACAGCGCTGTAGAGCTTCGATTCTTTAGCAGTAATCAGCATATCATGAAGAGAACATGCTGCTAAAGAAGTAGAGTGATTTGCTCGAAATCCATATTGGTTCATAGAAATAAGTTCATGTGACTCGAGGAATTCAATCATCCTGTTAACAGCAAGTTTCTGAAGTATTTTGGTGAAACATGGCAAAACAGATATTGGTCTATAGTTAGAGAGTATAGTAATGTCACCCGATTTTAAAATGGGTGTTACTTTAGCAGATTTTTAGAGAGTTGGTACTATTCCATAGTTGAAAGATAGATTGCAGATGTTCGAAAGAGGAGCAGAAATATAATTCGATACCAATTTTACTATTGATATTCGAACACCTTCCAATCCAGGTGCAGCGATTTTCAAACTCATGATAGTTTTCTGTACATCGTCAGCTGTGACTTGTGGGAACTGAAAATGTTCTGTAGTAGGGGTACCGAGATCTTTGAAGTTTTGTCCAATATCTGGGATTTGTGAATCGAGGTTTGCGGCAACTGTACTAAAGTATTCATTAAATCTGGAAGCAATTTCGTAAGTATTGGATATTTCATTACCATTTACATTAAAGTATTTTGATACTTTTGTGGATTTACGTCGATTGAGTATTTGATTCAGAATTTTCCATGTGGATTTGATGTCGTTGTTACTCTCATTGAATTCGTCTTCAAAATATTTTTTTTTTTTAGAAACACGAAGAGAATGGTTTAGTTTGTTCCGGTATATTCTGTACTGGTTGTGAACATCAGCATCATGAGTTGCAAGATATAACCTATATAACCTATTCTTTTCATATATTGAGTTTAAAATTCCAGGGGAAATCCAAGGTTTAATGATTTTCTTTTGATGTGATTTGCGAGTGATAATACGGAAACGCTCATTATAAATCGAGTTGAATTTGAAGTTAAAAGTTTCCAGGGCTGTATTAGGATAATCATTCTCATCACAGACATCTGAAAAATCGGCATCTTTGATTCTTTGGATAAAACGGTCAGTTTCTTCATTTGTGATTTGTCGGTAGCTGATACTACGATTGGAGGGAACATTGCACGATTCAGGTTTCAAAATGTGAAAAATTGGCAAGTGGTCTGTAATGTCTGTCAAGAAGATGATAGACAATAAGTTTTCTTCATGGAAGTTAAGAAAGATATTATCTATTAGCGTTGATGTGTGTGGTCGAACTCTCGTAGGTTTTGTAATTTGTGGAAAAAAATATTGAGATTTCATAATTTCAAGAAACTCATTTGAAGGTGAATGACGATCAGTTTTAAAGAGATCGACATTGAAATCGCCCATTAACACACATTTTGTTTTTGCTATATCAGGTTTGTTAAGGATATTAAGTAGATGTCTGTTAAAAGTATTCACGTTTTTATTTGGTGGCCTGTAAAATATCCCCACAATATACTATTTTTCGCCGTAGAGTAATTCAATAAAACAGATTAATATTCGCCATCTTCCTCTAATTGAGAAAGTTCTTCTCTCACTGTGCATGATTTTATCTTTTCATTAACGTAAAAAATGAGTCCACCTCCCCGTTTCTTATTTCTTGAAGATGGAAAAGCTATAAAGCCAGGGATGTCAAATAATGCATCAGTTGTTGGATTCAACCAGCTCTCTGAGAACCCCAGAAGACCAAATTCATATTTTCGGTTATGTATATAAATCCGGTGATCTCCGAAAAATGTTTTTTTAAACTTCTGACGTTCATGTGTAAAAATGATAATGAATTATTTTAGTAGAGTTTATTTCTTCGGTAAATGTTAATTCAGTGTAATATTTGGATTGGTGCGTATTGATATCGTTTCAGTGAGTAATTTCGTAATCGGTGTCATCTGTAACAGCTTTACTGTGTTCAATATCGTTTAAATCAATTGGACTGAAAAACATATTTTCTAATAACTCTAGATTCATCACATGGACTGCTTTGGGTGTGTAATAAGTTGCTACAGGAATTTGTTCTCCGAAGAATGGTAAGGATGATGCTAGGTTCGCAAATGGAACATCCTCCTTATTGTGTGATAATCTCCGTATGTTTTGAGGTCTGGACCAATCAGCGCTCGGCTATACCGTGGAGCATGTTAGAACGGTCCTTTCTTGGAATAATAGCATAATTTGATTCATATTGATCATAGTTACCAAGGTTAACACCCAACCCCTTGTTAGAGAGATAAGGAAGATGGTCAATGAACGAACAGCTATATGAATGCACCTGTCGGTGCTATTGGAGAAGCTCTTTGTTAAAGGATTAATCTGAATGTTGTGCAAGTCCGGGACTGGCTTTCTCCAATCAGACCATTGTCTTGTTTTGGGACGTTACGGGCCCTTAACGTTTTGACCACAGTCAGCAGGTGAAGGCCTGAACTCAATGCATAACGTGGAACTGGAGATATTGCATCGAGAACATATCTACATAGAACATATAGGCAGGCAGACACATCTTCAATATGTTTCTTGTTTGTCATGAATGGTACACATGAAATTTAACCAAATTCCACATCCCTGAATTACTGTTGTTGTAGCACAACCATCAATAATTCAAACTATTGGAGTTGGGATCACCGTGTCCATGTACTTTTGACCTCAAAAGAAATAGAATAGGACACTCCTACTTTGGAATTCTCTAGCTGCAAAACGTACGAAATGAAGCCATTGTCTAATCCCCCCATGTGACGTTAGGTACGGTAACGAACCAATTTTTTTACTTTGACGGTGCGCATTATTGTATTAGCCCTATCTGGCCTGGGCGATTTGGGGTGTAGGTCTAACACAGAAAAAAAACAAAATTTTTTTTTTCGAAAATTCTGACCGAAAAATCGTCCAAACAAAGATATAGCGTGGTAAGTTTCAGCCCTCTAGCCAAAACGATAGCGAAAATATATAATAGCGTGGTAAGTTTCAGCCCTCTAGCCAAAACGATAGCGAAAATGTATACGGCTTATAACTTGGTCTGCAGTTCGCAGTTAGCGGTTCGATATTCAAAAGGGAGCAGCAATTATTTGCCTACGAAACTTGAAAGAACGATATCTCCGCTTCCAAGAGGAGTTGGGACTCCATCTTTGGTATATCAACTCATCTGAGCAAGACCAACAAGATGACATCATTAGTTCCTCTCCGCGACGCAAGGGGCGCTGTTCTGAATAACAGGCGGAATCACAGACTGACTGATTTGGAGACTACCAAGAGGAGTTGGGACTCCATCTTTGGTATATCAACTCATCTGAGCAAGACCTACAAGATGACATCATTAGTTCCGCTCCGTGACACCAGGGGGCGCTGTTCTGAATAACAGGCTGAATCACAGACTTACTTATTTGGAGACTACTAAGAGGAGTTGGGACTCCATCTTTGGTATATCAACTCATCTGAGCATGACCTACAAGTTGACATCATTAGTTCCGCTTCGCGACGCCAGGGGGCGCTGTTCTGAATAACAGGCTGAATCACAGACTGACTGATTTGGAGACTACCAAGAGGAGTTGGGACTCCATCTTTGGTATATCAACTCATCTGAGCAAGACCTACAAGATGACATCATTAGTTCCGCTCCGTGACACCAGGGGGCGCTGTTCTGAATAACAGGCTGAATCACAGACTTACTTATTTGGAGACTACTAAGAGGAGTTGGGACTCCATCTTTGGTATATCAACTCATCTGAGCATGACCTACAAGATGACATCATTAGTTCCGCTTCGCGACGCCAGGGGGCGCTGTTCTGGATAACAGGCTGAATCACAGACTGACTGATTTGGAGACTACTAAGAGGAGTTGGGACTCCATCTTTGGAATATCAACTCATCTGAGCAAGACCTACAAGACTCCTCTTAGTAGTCTCCAAATCAGTCAGTCTGTGATTCAGGCTGTAATTCAGAACAGCGCCCCCTTGCGTCGCGGAGAGGAACTAATGATGTCATCTTGTAGGGGGAAAAACGATAGCGAAAATATATAGGCCCCACCCCCTATATATTTTCGCTATCGTTTTGGCTAGAGGGCTGAAACTTACCACGCTATATCTTCGAATTTTTTGTATTTTCTTTGCAGGAACTGCATGATAAATTAGTAAAACATAATCAGATATGAAATAAAATAGGCTTTACCCACTTTTCCATATAGAAAATCAAAACTTTTGAAGAAATTGGACGAAAACATCACTTTTCTGGTACCCCACATGGCCGCCATTTTGAATTTCCCCATGATTTCCCCATGCAAATAGGCTCAAAATGACCCCAATATGATAATCTAATAAGTCACGGAGTTTCAGCTCTGAATTATTTGTCGTACTGGAGATAGAAGAAAAAAACCAACGGGGGGGGCCCCTCCAGGTCAGGTAGGGTTAATGCATTTTGCAGGTGATGCCTTCTGCTTGCATATGCCTATTCAACAAGTTGTTTGGATTTTCAGTAATTTACCTGCTAAGATACTTATTTTCCGATTGGTTGCGGTATAGCCAATGTTATATCATTGCCAGGTGCGTCATCTTGGCCCAACGTCACGTGGGCAATGACGTCGTTTCACGCCTTTTATGGCTAGAGAGTTCGATATCGGATCGTCCCTATTCTTTCCTGCCTCTTGATAATTGGGATTCCAAGAGTTTGGCATCGTTCCATAACCTGGAACTGGAGACGGACGGATCGATTAACAGAATTTGTACATCAAAAATAAGCTTTTTGTTTGCTATGATGTGTATCTATAGGTTTGATCACACTCATCATCCATGGAGTTATACAGCATAAAAATTTCATTAGCTGAAATGAACTTCTGATAGCACATATATCACGATTCAAACATTTCTCATTTTTGGGCCAGTAGCCTTCACCTTTTGACCTAAATGTGAACCATAAACAAGTTGATGTGAATAAGATACAAATATCACAATTATTGCAAATTTGTTATTTTCATCCCATCGAATTGAAGTATAAGCTTCAATTTTAAGCTACAGAAATCGAACAAATGTTTAGGACACAGATAACATAGTAGGAGTTACTGGGTGAGTGAGTGAAAATGATTCAACGTCGCTTTCAACACTATTTCAGTCATATCACGACGACGTAAACCGGACGAAAACACAACTTTTATCGCATTTCCAAATAATGCATTGATAGCTTCACGGCGATTATACGTGGTATATGACTGCTTGCAATTGTTTATAGATCGCATTTTGTGGATCTGTTAGATATGAGACGGTTAAGCCTTAACATGTGAATCACACTGCACGTATTCATTTATGCATAGAGTGCGTCATGACGTTTGTGGGAGTATTTGCATGAGGGTTAAAAAATAAAATTAATAATTAATAATTCATGCAGTATAATAATATAGCCTCCAACTCTAAAGGTTTGAGTAAAACAATAACCATACAGTCCAAAAGGAAAATCTGATACGTAGTTCAATCTCTTCCGGGAGAGCATACACGATTGAGATCTTCAAACGCCTATACAAAAACGTATTTTGCCTCGAGGCTTTCGATATTTTTTATTCTTATCAAACGAGGACATTAATCTATTCAGCAATTCACAATGTCATTATCACATCTTTATTTAGAAAAATATATTTCCTGTCTTTTCTGTTCAACTAACCAGTATAACCTGTAGTATATTCTATTTTCTTTTAAATAGGGTCTGTTGTTCAGCACCGAAACCATGTACCAGTATCTTATTATATCATCATGTTAGGATAACTCTTTAAATAATTATTGCTTGTGAGTATAGTGAAATGTTACACAGTATATGATTCATCATGTATGTGTATGACAAATTATCAAATGATGTTATATTGGGACTTGCTGACGGCTATATGCAGTTTAATAGAAAATTACAGTGATCGCATTCGGTGTCTGGTCTATGGCCCATTCGATCGGGAAACGTATTTGTTCAGTAGGTACTTGTCTTCTGCGATTAAAATTCAACAAAAAATATTTCCGAGAGCCAATCAGGCTTGTTCTATCTGAAATTAAGAACGTTTTAACAAAGGAGTGATTAACGAAATTCAGCCTTCTTAAAATATTTCTATATATAATTTGATATCGCATGCATATTCAAATTAATTCAATCCTATAGATAGATAACAAGCTGACCCTATTCATCTCCTCTGACAGCACAGACTGGGGTTGTAGAAGCATAGAACGGTAGTAGCATAGTCTGAGTTGTAGTACAAAATTAAATCTGGACGTATTAATTGTTAGAGAGGAGGGAGAAATGTGGGTTTAGGGATGTCCGCTGGTGGTTTTTGGCTTTGGCAGCCATTTTGCCTGTTTTCCCCATTGGGTTATCCCCCTTTCCTAGGTTAAGAGATAGGGATTTCCTTTGAAAGCCTTCTAGCTGAGAATTTTGCACAGCAACATCCATCCAATCTGATAAATTTTGATAGACATTGTGATTATCTGCAAACTTTTAGAATATAAGAAAAAGTTAAATACTATTTATATGAAGTTTTCATGAATATGCTTCAAAACAAAGGCTATTCCCTATGATTTATGGGTTATCAAATTGAGCATGGGTCAGTCCACTTAACGTTGCCTACAGCTAAAAAATGCACACCAACCTATGTTTTTTCTTTGTTTTTTCTCGTATTGCACAATTACGAATGCAACAACACACATTATTCAAAAAGTTAATTACTTTGATTTACCACCAGCGGACATCCTTAATATGGTTAACCTTGGGTTGACATTTGACCATGGGTTAACCTTGGATCTTCGGTTAACCTTTGATCTTGCACCTTGGAGGTAACTTCCGATTACATGGTTTTCTTCGGGAACTTTCCCAAATTGCGGAAAGAGTGTAGGCTAACCCTGGGCCAAATGGGTCGTGAAGGGTCTCGACTTAAAGCGCTTGTTGAGGTTAGTCGCGTGACTGGCGGGTGGATGCAAAACTAAGACTTCCCCGAGAAAGAATTCTGTAAAAGCGGACTTTACAGGGATAAATGGAAAAACGAAATGGCGGGATTTTGCACCCATGAATCATCATGTTGTGGTCGAGTACAACGGTGTAAGTGGGTATTCTATCTATCGAGCTTACACTGTAGCCTATGTCTGGCGGGGTCTCAGAGCCGTGGTGTAAATTTCTTTGATAACGCCATCGTGCGCACTCGCACTCGCTAGGGAAGCCGGCTGTGGACGTTTTTGGCGATAAGTGGGTAATACACGGCCGCGCGGGTACTCGTTCTGAAGCACAAGTTACTCACCCATGACAGTACTGATCGTATTCAGGCATAGCCGCGCGGACCCTGTTACTCATCCACATCACAAGACTAGGTGTACGTCCTTACCTCCACCTAGCTAGGGGCCGCACTCACATATAGCTCTACATACCTTACTCACAAGTAGCTTCAAAGATATTACAGGTATATAGTTTTCGAGAAACTACATACATATAACAGCGCATACCTTACTCACACAGCACTCTACCTACACACATTCATATCTTTACATACATTACTCATACATACATTACTCATACATAGCTGTACAGACCTACTGTAGTGTTACTTAGTAACACTCTAGTGCTAAGGAGCGTCAGTGTGATGTTGTAGGGCACCAATCCTTTGTTATAGCTTTATTGCGTCTGTGTTCTTTTACAGAGCGGCAATGTGGTCGTAGAAAACACCAAGTTAGTTCATACAGAGCATCAGTTTAGAGAAAATCCTACAGTCTGTGTTTGTGTATATAGTCCTGCAGTCTGTGTTAATGTGATTGTCCTACAGTCTGTGTTAGCATGATAGTTCTACAGTCTATGTTAGTATGATAGTTATACAGTCTGTGTTAGTGTGATAGTTATACAGTCTATGTTAGTTTGATAGTCCTACAGTCTGTGTTAGCATGATAGTTATATAGTCTGTGTTAGTGTGATAGTTATATAGTCTGTGTTAGTGTGATAGTTCTACAGTCTATGTTAGTTTGATAGTCCTACAGTCTGTGTTAGTGTGATAGTTATACAGTCTATGTTAGTATGATAGTTCTACAGTCTATGTTAGTTTGATAGTCCTACAGTCTGTGTTAGCATGATAGTTATATAGTCTGTGTTAGTGTGATAGTTATATAGTCTGTGTTAGCATGATAGTTCTACAGTCTATGTTAGTTTGATAGTCCTACAGTCTGTGTTAGTGTGATAGTTATACAGTCTATGTTAGTATGATAGTTCTACAGTCTATGTTAGTTTGATAGTCCTACAGTCTGTGTTAGCATGATAGTTATATAGTCTGTGTTAGTGTGATAGTCATACAGTCTGTGTTAGCATGATAGTTATATAGTCTGTGTTAGTGTGATAGTTATATAGTCTGTGTTAGCATGATAGTTCTACAGTCTATGTTAGTTTGATAGTCCTACAGTCTGTGTTAGTGTGATAGTTATACAGTCTATGTTAGTATGATAGTCATACAGTCTGTGTTAGTATGATAGTCATACAGTCTGTGTTAGTATGATAGTTATACAGTCTGTGTTAGTATGATAGTTATACAGTCTGTGTTAGTATGATAGTCATACAGTCTGAGTTAGTATGATAGTTCTACAGTCTGTGTTAGTATGATAGTTATACAGTCTGTGTTAGTATGATAGTTCTACAGTCTATGTTAGTTTGATAGTCATACAGTCTGTGTTAGTATGATAGTCATACAGTCTGTGTTAGTTTGATAGTCCTACAGCCTGTGTTAGTGTGATAGTTATACAGTCTGTGTTAGTATGATAGTCATACAGTCTGAGTTAGTATGATAGTTATACAGTCTGTGTTAGTATGATAGTTATACAGTCTGTGTTAGTATGATAGTCATATAGTCTGAGTTAGTATGATAGTCATATAGTCTGTGTTAGTGTGATAGTTATACAGTCTGTGTTAGTATGATAGTCATACAGCCTGTGTTAGTGTGATAGTTATACAGTCTGTGTTAGTATGATAGTCATATAGTCTGAGTTAGTATGATAGTTATACAGTCTGTGTTAGTATGATAGTTATACAGTCTGTGTTAGTATGATAGTCATATAGTCTGAGTTAGTATGATAGTCATATAGTCTGTGTTAGTGTGATAGTTATACAGTCTGTGTTAGTATGATAGTCCTACAGTCTGTGTTAGTGTGATAGTCCTACAGTCTGTGTTAGTGTGATAGTCCTACAGCCTGTGTTAGTGTGATAGTCCTACAGTCTGTGTTAGTGTGATAGTCCTACAGCCTGTGTTAGTGTGATAGTCCTACAGTCTGTGTTAGTGTGATAGTCCTACAGTCTGTGTTAGTGTGATAGTCCTACAGTCTGTGTTAGTGTGATAGTCCTACAGTCTGTGTTAGTATGATAGTCCTACAGTCTGTGTTAGTGTGATAGTCCTACAGTCTGTGTTAGTGTGATAGTCCTACAGCCTGTGTTAGTGTGATAGTCCTACAGTCTGTGTTAGTGTGATAGTCCTACAGCCTGTGTTAGTGTGATAGTCCTACAGTCTGTGTTAGTATGATAGTCATATAGTCTGAGTTAGTATGATAGTCCTACAGCCTGTGTTAGTGTGATAGTTATACAGTCTGTGTTAGTATGATAGTCATACAGTCTGAGTTAGTATGATAGTTATACAGTCTGTGTTAGTATGATAGTTATACAGTCTGTGTTAGTATGATAGTCATATAGTCTGAGTTAGTATGATAGTCATATAGTCTGTGTTAGTGTGATAGTTATACAGTCTGTGTTAGTATGATAGTCATACAGTCTGTGTTAGTGTGATAGTTATACAGTCTGTGTTAGTATGATAGTCATACAGTCTGTGTTAGTGTGATAGTTATACAGTCTGTGTTAGTATGATAGTCATACAGTCTATGTTAGTTTGATAGTCCTACAGCCTGTGTTAGTGTGATAGTTATACAGTCTGTGTTAGTATGATAGTCATACAGTCTGAGTTAGTATGATAGTTATACAGTCTGTGTTAGTATGATAGTTATACAGTCTGTGTTAGTATGATAGTCATATAGTCTGAGTTAGTATGATAGTCATATAGTCTGTGTTAGTATGATAGTTATACAGTCTGTGTTAGTATGATAGTCATACAGTCTGTGTTAGTATGATAGTCATACAGTCTGTGTTAGTATGATAGTCATACAGTCTGTGTTAGTATGATAGTCATACAGTCTGTGTTAGTATGATAGTCATACAGTCTGTGTTAGTATGATAGTCATATAGTCTGTGTTAGTATGATAGTCATATAGTCTGTGTTAGTGTGATAGTCATACAGTCTGTGTTAGTATGATAGTCATATAGTCTGTGTTAGTATGATATTCATACAGTCTGTGTTAGTATGATAGTCATACAGTCTGTGTTAGTATGATAGTCATATAGTCTGTGTTAGTATGATAGTCATATAGTCTGTGTTAGTATGGTAGTTATACAGTCAGAGTTAGTATGATAGTCATAGAGTCTGTGTTAGTGTGATAGTCATACTGTCTGTGTTAGTATGATAGTCATATAGTCTGTGTTAGTGTGATAGTCATACAGTCTGTGTTAGTATGATAGTCATAGAGTCTGTGTTAGTATGATAGTTATACAGTCTGTGTTAGTATGATAGTTATACAGTCTGTGTTAGTATGATAGTCATAGAGTCTGTGTTAGTGTGATAGTCATACAGTCTGTGTTAGTATGATAGTCATAGAGTCTGTGTTAGTACGATAGTCATAGAGTCTGTGTTAGTATGATAGTCATAGAGTCTGTGTTAGTATGATAGTCATACAGTCTGTGTTAGTATGATAGTCATAGAGTCTGTGTTAGTATGATAGTTATACAGTCTGTGTTAGTGTGATAGTCATACAGTCTGTGTTAATATGATAGTCATAGAGTCTGTGTTAGTATGATAGACATACAATCTGAGTTAGTATGATAGTTCTCCATTCTGTGTTAGTATGATAGTCATACAGTCTGTGTTAGTATGATAGTCATAGAGTCTGTGTTAGTATGATAGTCATACAGTCTGTGTTAGTATGATAGTTCTACAGTCTGTGTTAGTATGATAGTCATACAGTCTGAGTTAGTATGATAGTTCTACAGTCTATGTTAGCATGATAGTTCCATAGTCTGAGTTTGTATGATAGTTCTACAGGCTGTGTTAGTATGATAGTCATACAGTCTGAGTTAGTATGATAGTCATAGAGTCTGTGTTAATATGATAGACATACAATCTGACTTAGTATGGGAGTTCTACATTCTGTGTTAGTATGATAGTAGTCGTACTGTCTGTGTTAGTATGATAGTCATACAGTCTGAGTTAGTATGGTAGTTCTACATGCTGTGTTAGTATGATAGTAGTCGTACTGTCTGTGTTAATATGATAGACATACAATCTGACTTAGTATGGTAGTTCTACATTCTGTGTTAGTATGATAGTAGTCGTACTGTCTGTGTTAGTATGATAGCCATACAGTCTGAGTTAGTATGATAGTAGTCATACTGTCTGTGTTAGTATGATAATACATAGAGTCTGAGTTAGTATTATAGTTATACAGTCTGTGTTAGTATGGTAGTTATACGGTCTGTGTTAGCATGGTAGTTCTACATTCTGTGTTAGTATGATAGTTCTACAGTCTGTGCTAGTATGATAGTCATACAGTCTGAATTAGTATGATGGTTCTGCAGTCTATGTTAGCATGATAGTTCCATAGTCTGAGTTTGTATGATAGTTCTACAGTCTGTGTTAGTGTGATAGTCATACAGTCTGAGTTAGTATGATAGTCATAGAGTCTGTGTTAGTGTGATAGTCATACTGTCTGTGTTAGTATGATAGTCATATAGTCTGTGTTAGTGTGATAGTCATACAGTCTGTGTTAGTATGATAGTCATAGAGTCTGTGTTAGTATGATAGTCATACAGTCTGTGTTAGTGTGATAGTCATACAGTCTGAGTTAGTATGATAGTCATACAGTCTGTGTTAGTGTGATAGTCATACAGTCTGTGTTAGTATGATAGTTCTACAGTCTGTGTTAGTGTGATAGTCATACAGTCTGTGTTAGTATGATAGTCATACAGTCTGTGTTAGTGTGATAGTCATACAGTCTGTGTTAGTATGATAGTCATACAGTCTGTGTTAGTATGATAGTCATATAGTCTGTGTTAGTATGATAGTCATACAGTCTGTGTTAGTATGATAGTCATACAGTCTGTGTTAGTATGATAGTCATACAGTCTGTGTTAGTATGATAGTCATACAGTCTGTGTTAGTATGATAGTCATACAGTCTGTGTTAGTATGATAGTCATACAGTCTGTGTTAGTGTGATAGTCATACAGTCTGAGTTAGTATGATAGTCATAGAGTCTGTGTTAGTGTGATAGTCATACAGTCTGTGTTAGTATGATAGTTCTACAGTCTGTGTTAGTGTGATAGTCATACAGTCAGTGTTAGTATGATAGTTCTACAAACTGTGACATTATGATATGCTACTATGTCTGCGTGAAAATGGTAGACATACAGTCTCTATTAATTGGTATGACAGTATTTTCTGTCAGGGTGTTTCACAATGTAGGAATATAATTATATTATAGTTAACATCAGTATGATAAACCTAAAGTCTTGTATAATTGTGTATAAGAAGTATATCTTCTTGAGAAGATATACTAGTAAAACGATGTACTACTGGGGAGCAACATTTTTCAAATGCCCCACTATGTTCGCTATATTTATCGCTACAAACACTCAAAATGTTTGTCAGTCCATTGTTTGAGCTGTATATAAACATTAATAAATTCTTCAAGGCGTTGTCAATGTGAAGTGATTTGCATATATTATTTCCCGCATACTCTGGTGGAACAGAAGGCTGTATTTGTGTCCATATCAAATGCAATCTAAAAGGGGCGTTTGTTCTTCGATTATTCATTCATTATTATTTTCTCGCATGCTTCAGTGATTATGCTGGTAAAGAAACCAGAGATTTCATTAGTTTTAAATATGTACGTTTATGCCTATTAATTCATTATAAAGTTGTTAAACTAGTATTGATGTTATTTGTGGATTTCATCTCACAGCGTGTATTAACACAAAACCCGCGATATTAACACGGACCCTGCGATAGTAACATCTAACTCACAATATTAACACGGACCTCGCAATATTAAAATGAAACCCGCGACATTAACGAATAACATAAATAATCTTTACATGTCTTAAAATAGCCATCGAAAATAGCAGAGGGCTACATTTCGCAGTTACCCCGCCCATATACCTCTTATATATATTGAGATAGGCATTTAGTTCATATTCACTTAAGTAAAATAGTTACCCAAGCTGTAGCATGCTGCATGGATAACACTGGATGCGTACGAAAATAGGAATTATTTTGTCAAATGTAACTCAAATGGGAAAGGTGATGGGCCAAATACGGATAAACTAACATGCATGTTGCTGCAGTCCACTATGGAGGTACCGTTGTCGTGATGTCGTGATGTCGTGTTGTCGCCTTTTAAAAATGCGCCAACACGACAACACGATAACGGTAGCTTTGGCGTATTGTCGCAATGGCGCATTTTGTTGTCTTCTGTCGGCCATTGGCGCCCTGTATAGTAAGCTTAAGTTTTCTCTGATTCAGAGGGCGACAATACGCCATTGCGATGGCCGCATCCGTCTTCCATACATTAATGGGTCCGGGATAGTGTTTTAAATCTAGATGTAAATTGTGCTCTCTGGTGCATTTTGACAGAATACGTGTATTTTCGACTTATTTTGATCGAAAGTTGTTCGATCCAGAACTCCGTCCCGACTCTGATGTTTTTGGATTGCATTGGCCTGTCCATTTTTCAGAACTACATGTAAAACGATAGCGGTTCAGTCATCATTTATTAGTTTGAAGAACTAAATGCAGATGGCCTTCACAGAAATTTGTCGTATTTACATAGGCAAAACGCTGATTTCTGGTGCATTCTGATAGCAGGATTACGTTATACATGTATCAAATTTGTATTTCTCTCCGCAAATACCTCAAAGCACTAGTCTAGTGTTTATTTATTTATATTTTCTGCTCAAATTATTGAGAGGCCACTTCACCCCCCCCCCCCCCCCCCCCCCCCTCCATCATATCAGGCAAGCTATTTACAGTGCCTACCTTCGTGTTATCTTCGGCATGGCTGAGGTCAGCTCTCCCGTTGACATAAATATATTAATGAAACATCGTTTCAAAAATAACACCGTCAATTTTAGGAAGTTAGAACCGATGGTTGCCCATTTCATGTACCGGTCAGTAGAGAATGATTCAACCAATCAAGTGACTGTACGCTTGCTATAATGGATACATTTTTCTTTGGACATATTTCAGAAAAAAACACCAAGATGTTTTTAAATTCTCATATATATTCTATCTTGACATTTATTCTGTTTGGTGCTGCTTTTGAAATTGGTGGTACTGATTTTTCTTTTAAATATTCACCAACTGCACACTCATGCAGGTGTTCGTGACGTTACATACACAAGCTGTCAGAATCAAAATTAGAATATTTATAATCAAATCAGACAAACCCTTCCCCACATGATGGAAATGATTATTAACGGAGAACAAAGAACAAAGAATGTATTGGCCCCATTCCCACGGCGTCTACCCGCCATACAGTCACAGCCACAGTGCAGAAATCTCTGAAACAGCGTTTGACATATAATCACAAGCGTACCGATGCGCGTTATGCGATGTTATCTCTGGCACTGGAGTCAAAGTGCGATCAATGCCCGTGATATAAGATTGAAAATCGTTAGAAAAACTTTATCATGGTTAATTTCAACTACTAAATAAATTGTATCACAGTATCATGAGTATGTTATACTACATGTTTTGAGAAATTTCATTTTCATCTTGTTAGCCAGACCCACCTGAAAAACTACAAGAGTTCCCGATATTAAAAGCCTTCGACAAGCGTAGAATCTATTCATAATGAATATATTTTTGTTCGTACATAATATATACATGTAAAGTTATTTTGAATATTCACAAATTACTTTTATTTACAATAATTTAACTCGTGTTTCCGAATCATCACTATCTGACAGATATTCT